>JAGXJF010002146.1:0-119186 GCA_019208055.1 Stipa capillata | reverse complement strand
TGTAGTAGAGAGAAAAGAGTGAGACGTAGTAAAGTATGTTTTATTTTTCCTAAAACTAAATAGCCTCCATAGTTTTGTTTTGGAAAAAAGAAAATTATTTTATAAACCAAAAGGAAGAGATAATTAGTTAAAATCTCTTAAGCTTTATCCATCAAATGAGTTTCTCAACCTAGAAAGGCATCACATCCATCGAGTATTGTTTAGACAACCACAAACATCCATCCTAGCAAATATCTGAGATCAGATAAGTATCACCTATTGAGTGATATCCATCACCATTAGCATTTTGTTTGCCAAGGCAAAAATTGCTCATCGTATAAGGCAATTGAGGCAAAAGATCAGACCAACCGTATATATATATATATCCAACCGAATAAGGCAGCAGAAAGGGGCCAGAATTATCCACTGAAGGGACTATTCCAATAGTCCATGAAAAATTGACCAGTCAATTATCTTACCGAAGAGGCAGCCAGAAATCAAGTGAAGCAGCCACGTATCCAGTAAGCATGAGGTGGCCAAGGTCTGGCATAACCGAGACCCTATAGGTATTTCTGTAGAAACCAGGACAGCAACCGCATATCCACCAAAACCCACTAGTAGTCACCACCAAGCCAACCATTCGAGCAACAAGGAGGCAAGCTCCAGGAAACAAGCTACCAGAACATCAAGAGAAGCTGCAGAGGAGGAGAAGGAGCAAAGGAAAGAGGAGCAGACCACAATTGAGTAGAAAAGCAAGACCAAGAGCGTAGGAGCTCAATTGGTCTCATTTAATCAAAATCAGGTTAAGCTCATTCCCTTAGCCTTATACTCCTTCAGTTTCAGCATATTGGAAAGAATCAAGATAGCATCTGCTCCTTTAGTTCTTTAAACTGATACTGAGAGGTAGAGTGCACATATATAGTAAACAGAAATAAGCAAAAATCAAAAGTGTATATATGTTTCTTATCAGTTTTGAACATTGAGGAATATGCAAATACTTCAGATGCAAACAGTAATATATTTAGCTAAGAAATCAAGTTAGTATTTGTTCTTTACCAGAGAAATAACCTGACATATGTATATACCAAATCAGTGAATAATTAAGAAGATCAGTATAGCATCTGCCTTATCAGATTTTTCATAGATCCCCAATGCTTCTTAGATAAAGCCATCTCAGAAATAAGCTAAGTCCAAATGAAGCATTTGTTCTTATCAATCTCTAAAACGTATCCATTACATATGCATTCATTGTTTCGGATATGTAGCCCCATCTCTAGTTAAGCAAAGATCAAGTATAGAATATGTTCTTGTCAGGCAACTAACTAATCTAAACATATGCATATGTGGGAAACAGAGAGAAGCTAAGATCCAGTAGTATCTGTTCATATCAATTCCTATGGAGAGGCATCGCGCAAGCTTTGCATCACAAATAATTGGGATGAGCGATGCGGAGCATAGAAAATCACTTGACTTGAGTCAAGTTAATAACATTAGAACTAAGCTGCCCTGCCATAGCAGTCGGTACCAATGTGTAGATTAGACTAAGCAACCGGACCAGCATATCTCTTTGCCCCAATAGAGCAAACTCACGATCAACATCCCATCCTCAATTGACCTAATTAAGTAAAGAAGAACCCTAGAAATGGGGATTGAGGTGAAAGGAACCAAGAAGAGGGGGATCAGGGTACCTACCTGAGATGAAAGACGACGGCACGAGCGACCTCGCCACGCCACCAGCGAGGGACAAGCCGGCGGAGCACCACCGGAGGCGGGCTAAGACGCCGACTGCAAGCCACTCGGGCAGTGCGGCAAGGCGACCGAGGTGGCAAAGCCGAGGCCAGAGCGGCACCGGACTGAGCCCCGGGGCAGGGTGCCGAGGCAACGGCGCAAGGAGCAAGGGCGGCGGCCGGGGCTGAGCACCGGGGAGGCGACGGTGCTCGGTAACTCCGAGTGGACGGAGACAATGGCAGGCTAGGTGGCGGCGGCACCGAGGCAGAAGCTCGGGGGGGAGTGAAAGCCAGTCGGGCGGCGCCGGTTGTGGCATCGGAACGAAGTGGCGGCGGCGGTGAAGCCGGCGGCGGCGGTGCATAGAAGAGAAGGGAGATTGGGGGAAAGCCAAAGAGAGAAGGGCAAGGCACCGAATGGGGCATTTGGGCCGGCTAAACCGCCGGAGGTTTTTATTAAAAAAGAAAGAAAAAGGATGATAAAAATAAAAGGGAAATGGAATAAAAATTTTAAAATGACATATATATATATATATATATATATCTATCTATGTATACTTAAGTTTATGGATTATTCTAAATTGAGTAAAATGTGTTATTCTTAAAAAGAAGTTAAACCCAAAAGTAATTTTATAAGATCTTGTCTATTTTCCTTACTAAAGTTGATGATTTGAACAAAAACGTTAGAATCTAAAATAGAGTAGTCAAAGGTTAAAATGGTTAAATGTTATCATACGAAGAATTAACATAGGATTTAAAATATGTAATGTTCGGATTATTCTCTAAAGAAATTCTAAATCTTCTGAGAAAATGTCTAAGAGGTTTATGACTAAATCCCTTCAAGCAATTTGAATGCACTATTTCTGCATATATACATAATACCATGTCATTCGCATTCATGCCCGAAGATTTTTTTTTGAATAAGTCCTGATCGGACTTTATTGCTTTTTATCATAAACCAGAGTTTCTGCAAGCAGACCAGTCGAACTCCAGTACTTATCCGTTACCAGGCAAGTACAGTTTCTTGTTCATGTCCGTTGAGAACGTTTTCCAAAACTTCCCTCTTGTCTACAACATGCACAAAATCTATTTTCTAAAGATGAATCAACTGTTGTTTTGTTTTGGATCGCCGGTTCTTGGGCGATAGCTTGGTGGGTGATGAAATCCTGGTATGGGGGCTGGATGGCACATTGGGAAGGTGGATTTCATCACACGGGTTTGTTTCATATAAGGTTAAAGCAACCAATGATCGATTGTGTTCAAGGGCAAGGTCCTTATGCAGAAGGTAGGCAAGGAATGGCTGAGTCTGGGTCTGGCAACCCGGCTTCAGATGACTCGGTTGCTGACTCCAGTTTCACGGACGGTTGGAAAAGTTGCTGAAGGAACACTCCATGTGGCACTTTTTCACGAGCAGAGCTGATCCTGGCAAGGGAGTCGGCCACCTCATTGTCAGCTTGGCGAACATGATGAAGTTCGAGGCCGTCGAAGTGTCCTTCTAGTCGACACACGGCAGCACAATATGCCGCCATGGTAGGGTCCTTGGTGTCCCACGTCTTCATCACTTGCTGCACCACCAGATCCGAGTCACCGCGGCAAAGGAGTCGGCGAATGCCGAGTGAGACTGCAATGCGCAAGCCATGCAGTAATGCCTCGTAATCCGCTACATTGTTGGAAGCGGCGAAGTGGATCTGCAGCACATAATTTAGCTTGTCGCCTTTGGGGGAGATGAAGACGACTCCAGCCCCCGTGCCCGCGAGCATCTTCGAGCCGTCGAAATACATGACCCAATGCTCCAAGTGCACTTGAGTCGGAAGGGACTGACTCTCAGTCCACTCGACGATGAAGTCCGCGAGAGCTTGAGACTTGATGGCCTTGCGGGGCTCGTAGCTGATGTCGTGAGGCATGAGCTCAATCGCCCACTTAGCAACTCGGCCCGTGGCGTCCTTGTTGTTGATGATATCGGACAAAGGAGCGTGGCTGACCACGGTTACCGAGTGGGCTTGGAAGTAATGAACCAGCTTCCGTGTCGCCAAAAACACGCCATAGACGAGTTTCTGGTAGTGCGGGTAGCGCTGTTTCGGCCAAGTCGGTCAAGAGATCCGCACTCTTTTTTGTCTTCACCACGATGTCGTCAACGTAAGCCTGAACATTCCTGTCTATCTGGTCATGCAAACACTTTTGCATACAACGTTGATATGTTGCACCAGTATTTTTCAATCCAAAAGGCATGGTGATATAACAAAAAGCCCCAAACGGGGTAATGAAAGAAGTCTTTATTTGATCTGATTCTTTCATTTTAATCTGGTGATAGCCTGAATAGGCATCCAGAAAACATAAGCGTTCGCAACTAGCTGTGGAGTCGACGACTTGATCAACACGAGGTAACGCGAACGGGTCCTTGGGGCATGCCTTGTTCAGGGACGTGTAGTCCATGCACATGCGCCAAGTTTTGTTCTTAAGAACCAGGACTGGGTTTGCCAACCAGTCTGGGTGAAGAACTTCCTTGATGAACTCGGCTGCAAGGAGTCGGGCGATCTCTTCTCCGATAGCTTTACGCCGGTCTTCAGCAAAGCGGCGGAGAGATTGCTTGACTGGCTTCGTGTCTTTGGCGACATTGAGGGAGTGCTCGGCGAACTTCCTTGGAACACCTGGCATGTCAGCTGGCTTCCATGCGAAGATGCTCCAATTCTCACGAAGGAAGTCGACGGGCGTGCCTTCCTATTTGGCCTCAAGGTCAATCCCGATCTGGACCATCTTAGACAAATCCTCAGGGTGGACCTGGACACGTTTAGTGTCCTTGGCCAATTGGAAGGTGGACTCGGTTGCCACCTTCTTGCAGGGTGGAGCTTGATCAGGGTCAATAGACATTTAAATGCCTTCTAGCTCCTAAGCCGCAATCATGGATTCGGCTCTATCTGCACTGGCGAGGTCGCACTCGTTGGAGCGCTCGAAGTCGCCAGTGATGGTGATAACCCCCTTCGGACCCGGCATCTTTAGCTTGAGGTATGTATAGCACGGCCTAGCCATGAACTTGGCATAGGCCGGGCGGCCGAAGATCGCGTGGTAGGCGCTCTTGAAGCTGACTACCTCGAAGGTCAAGATCTCGACCCGGAAGTTGTTCAGTTTGCCGAACACAACTTCCAGGGAGATCTGACCCAATGGCTTGGCGCACTTCCCAGGCACTATCCTAAGGAAGGAGGTGCTACTGGGACGGAGCTGGGACTCCGGGACCTGCATCTTCTTCAAAGTGTCCATGAAGATTATGTTGATGCTAGAGCCACCATCCATAAGGACCTTTTGGAGTTTAAATCCGCCGACTTGCGGATCTACCACCAGTGGGTGTTTGCCCGGGTGTGGGACACGATCCGGGTGGTCGAGTCAGCTGAATCCGACTGGCACCTCGGACCAGTCTAGCCACTAGGGAACTGCGGGTACCGTCGTGCTCACTTCGCGACAGCGCAGCTTCCGACCCCTTTTGGAATCGGATCCTTGGAAGATCATAAGTAAACCCCTTTGTGGGGGGTACTGCGTGGCGCCACCCCCTGTAGCAGGGCCTCCTTCTCCGCCAGTATCGGGTTCGGGTTGCTTTTCCTCCCGAAGGCGCTGTAGGAAGCTGTACTCCCTGGTCGAGTGCCCCGCCTGGTAGTCGGCGGTGTTGTGGAAAGAATAAGGCTTGTCGAGGATCTCCTCGAAGGTAAGCCTTGGCGCTTTGCGCTGCTGCCAAGGACGCTCTTTCTTCCGGCCGCCGTCGCCACGCTAGGGGGCCATGTTCAGCAGCCATGACCAAGTCGGCTCCGCTGACTCCATCTCCACCACTAGCTTTTCGCTTCGGGGGGCGATTGTCAACGCGCTTCCGACCTGAGTCGGTGGGAACTTTACGGCTCGAGGACTCGACTTTTGACTTGCCCTTGTCCTTGTACCGCATGGCTTCCTCGCCCGTTGCGTACTTGTTGGCGACCTCCATGAGTCGGCCCATGGTCTGGATGTTAGACCGGGCCAACTTATGCTTTAGGAGCTCATATTTGACTCCTTGAGAAAAGGCCTGAATGACCTGCATCTCAGAGACGTCCTCGATGGAGTTGCACAGCCGAGTCCAGCGCTGGATGTAGTCACGGACTGACTCCCCTTTCTCTTGGACGCAGAGCCAAAGGTCTTGCGCATTCCCAGGGCGTTTGTACGTGCCCTCGAAGTTTTTGACGAAGGCCTCTTGGAGGTCCCTCCAGTCATAGATGCTGTCTTCGGACAGGCTGTTAAGCCATGCCCGAGCCGACCCTTCAAGCATCAGGGGAAGGCTTCAGAGGGCGACACGCTCGTTGCCCCCTCTAATGTTGCATGCGACTAAGTAGTCGGCAAGCCAAGTTTCCGGCTTGGCAGTGCCATCGTACTTGTCGACGCCGCTGGTGATCCGAAACCGGTCCGAAAATGGCTCAGATCGAATCCGCCTGCTAAAGCATAGCGGTCCTGTGGAGGCCGAGCCACCCGGCTGGTTAACCTCATCGCCGCGATGCTCAGCCCGCAACCTGGCCGCCCGTCGTCCCTCGATGTCGTCACGAGCGTCACAGACATTGTTTGCCCGGGCTCGGTGGGAGTCGGCTTGACGACGCTCCGCCTGGAGTCGGTTGATCACCTGGCGGGCATCAGGACGCCGATTCGTGGAGCGACTCGACTGTGACAAGCCCACGGTGATGGGGCGACTCGGAGCCGCTGAAGGCCGGCTTTGCGTTGACCTGGAGGCAAGTCGGTCGCTCACCAAAGCAGCCTCATTCTGTTGTTTCACCGCTGTCTTCATCAGGGTGACAACTCGGCGGTAAGTTTCTGCCGCAGGACCGTCCACCGGGGGCGGGAGCAAGTCGGCCAATGCGACAGCCGCGATGAGGTTCTGGGCCGGTGTTTGGTAAATGGTGACACCGTCTTGCTCTCGCCCGAAGAGAGGGCACGAATGACTCGGCTCCTCCGGGCGGTTGAGGAAGCACGTCGGTTCGAACGTCGGCGTGAACCACGAGGCTCATCTTGTTGGCACTCTCGTGCCTCGAGAGCTGCTCTTTCTTGATCAAGACGCTCCCGCTCAGCCAGGATGGCACCCCGAGATGCCTCCAAGGCCTTCTCCGCCTCCGATTGCCCATCAATGGGTGTGAGCAGGTGCTCGTCCGTCGTCCTGGCTGCCGCGACTGACATGCCTGCGTCGTTCGTGGCACCGGGCGCGACCATGTATACCTCGGCCGAGACGGTTCGGCTATGCGAACTCTCGTCCCCATCGGATTCGGAATCCAGGACAGGGAGGAGGGATTCAGAGCCAACCATGCCGACGAGCTGGGAATGCTCCCTGCCATTGCTGGGGGCGGATGGAGATCCCAGTAGGTATCCGGGCTCCGGTTCCATCGTGGAGTGGGGAAGCGGATCCTGGAGGTTTAGCTAGCTGAAGGTGTCGTCCACCAAGCGAAGGCTTCCAAAGAGAAACTCCGTGCCTTCGGGGTGCACGAAGAACGGCACGTCGCCGGCCACCAGCTTGCCGTCGGTAGCTGGAGAGGATCCCGCTAGGATCATAGTTCCAACACGCGTCTCCCCTACCTGGCGTGCCAACTGTCACGGGGATTTTGCGGCAATATACATTTCTAGTAGGATTTGGGGGAGCGCGAGTGGAAGATCTAAGCGGGTTCACACAAGAGATTTTACCCAGGTTCAGATTGTATTGCTGGTCTTGTGCGAGAATGGTTACAGAGAGATGATGGTTGTTCATGTCTAGAGGTAGAAGACAATGCCTCAGAGTCTAGTCTCGCCCTTTGCATGGGGCTCTTGCCTTATATAGGCTTTACATATGCCGACTCGGCCAGTCGGCTGAGCTACTGTAACTGCGTACTTTAATTGGCATCTTTATTCTGTATAACTCTCCGAGTAACGCCAGCCTTCATGCCAGCGAAACGCCTGCCTTGATGAGGTTGTAACGCCTTCCTTGATGACACCCGGACGTTGCTTCCGTGTGGGCTTCGCTTGGGCCTTCACCCAAGTGGGCCTTCGTGGAACTCCCCGAGCCTGTTGGGCCGACTCGCTGTGCTGGGCCTACCCTGATGGGTTCCCCCCGTCACCTTTCCATATACCATGTGTGAATGTTTGAAGTATATGGAAATGGCCGTAAAGAAGTAATGTTTACTCCCCTGCTTCATTTGTTGAAGTAATTTCGGTTGAGTGACCCGCTAGTTGAGATGCTGTGTCGGCTAGGCAGGGTGTGGGCAATCGTACCAGGCTTTTCAGCGATCCACTAGCCCTAGGGCTAGGTTAGGGTGAGGGTACGGTTGTCGGATTCCTCCGATTCTACATTGCTTGGTGAAGTTGAGAGCAACATTAGTTCTCTACCGGACTTTGAATTTGCTTTCAGCTTCTCTTGCGATGGGTATGTCTTTGCCTGGCTTGACCAACCATGAGTGCATATGACATGTGGTGATTGTATGGTGGGTTGGTCAGGTGTCAGATCGTCCAACAGTGAATGCGTACAACATTTTGGTAAGCATATGGTGTATTGGATGATTTCTTGGGTATTCAAACTCCACATCGCAGTAGGGTTGATGGTGAACTTAGGGTCCTGACATGTAGAAAGGTAGCAAGACCATTTTTCCTCCAACTTGGCCTTTCTTCTCCTTGTCATACATGTAGATGAGAGAGTTTGCATTGATCACCATCATGAATCCTTCTCTTGCCATGAAAGTCATCCGCCGTGAAACCCAAGATTTGAGCAAACTGAATGTAAGTGGCTTGGTACTTCACACCATTTGACATGTAATAAATAGTTCTTGCTATGTTCTTCTCGAAGTACATGGTGGCGTAGAATTGTGCAATAGGCTCATCACACCAATCATGCTTGAGAGCCATTATCCTAGTCAAGCCATGAACCTCACAAGCTGCTATGACTTCATCAAATATAGGCTCTTTTTGTCTTGCCATATATTCCCAATCTATCTATTGCATCGAGAAGTCTTCCTTGGGAGGATCACGGTCTCGTAGAAGTCTTATTGGAAGAAGTTCCATAGTATTTTATCCGTGGAGAGTTGCTCATATTTCCATGGGTCCTTCTCCCTTTCCTTCTGCACTTGTGCCCTTTTTCCTTTGTAGCTTGTGGCATGCCTTGGATGATTCCACTACTACACGGTAATACCATTCTCAATGGGCCAATGATATCTTCTTGCTCAAATGGTTCGGGTCGAGGCATACGGGGTTGGGGTACATTTGAGGCACTAGAGTGTTATTGTTGGAGGTTGGCAATTTTCCTCCTCTATCTTGAACACTTATGGTTCTAGCCCTTGGAGATCCTTGTTCTCCTTGTTCTTTTTGGCTTCTTGAGTAGAGATTTAGTGCTCTAGCTTCAGCTTCTTCACTCCCTTGAGTGGCACTCTTCTTTATCATTCTCACACCTCTCCTTTGCCTTTCTACCAAGGGAATCCCATACTCATCCTCATCCGGCCTATAGGGGGAATCCTCATGATTGCCACCTTGCCTTCTCTTTTTCCTTCTCTCTTGCTTAGCTTGCAAAGCCTTTTCTCCCTCATTGTCCATATTTGGACCATAATCAAACTCCTCTTCACTCTCATGTTCCATATCCCCAATCTCAATTCCCTTTGCTCTTCTCGCCATCTGACCCCCCGTGAAAGATTTAGGTAAGTAGCATGGGGTAAGCATTCATGAGCGACGAATGGAGTTGGCAAGACTTGATAGAGAAGGTCTTTTTCTAAACACATCAGAATATCCAACCATCATATCGGAAGTTCCAATTCTATTGGATGTTTTGGATACAAATATTTGGAAGTTCCGGTCATATTGGAAGTTTTGATAGTACAAACGGAGGTTTCGATGTGCATGAAATGGAACCAAATCCATCAAATTCATGGTGCTTATCCTAGATCTACACGTGTGAGGTATAGATCAATGAACTGGGAGGTAAGGGATGAGTTTTTATTGAAGAGGAATGTGGATCTCACGAGAATTTGGATAGGATTTCGCGAGGAAGTCTTCTTGCCCTAACTCGGCAGAGAAGACCCTATGGTGTTCCACTGGGTTGGAGAAGGTCTGGAACGGCGAGGAGGACTGGCAACAACCATGGGGAGGCAGTGGCACGGATGTCGGAGCAACCTGTCGAAGGTTCTAGTGAGGAGGCGCTCAGGTCGGAGGTTGGAAGGAGGTTCTAGTTTGAGGATTTACCCTTCTCTTTTACCTGAGGTTAAGTGAAATTTCCACATTGCAAGTTCCAATTCTGGGATCGAAGGTTCCAGCGGGGTCAGAAGTTCTGAATATGATTTTCCAGATGTTTTGGTTATAGTTGGAAGTTCTGACATAATGTTGGATATTCCGATATGATCAGTTTCAAATGCTCATGAGTATTTGGAAGAAGATGTTTAGAGTAGAGAACATATACGAAACCTTAGGGGTTCTCTCCACACAAGATCAGTGAACATACAAGCATACAAAGCAATGATCATATGTGGTTTGAATAAGATCCAACTAGGAAGTAGATAAGTAGGGCATAAATGCACCCTAAAATCCAAAGAACCAAAGATGGTCAATTTTTCGGCGTTCCCCCCTGGTATGAGTTTATTCGTGCACCAAAGTCACTTCTTCATTTTTTAATAGGACTTCAAACGGCAGAAGCTCAAATTTTGCAAAGTAAAAAATATAAACATGATATAATTACAAGAGTATTGATTTATTCACATTTGTAGGACTATTTTAGTATATTAAGAATACAACACTCCCCCTATATGTGTATGTACATCTAAGGGGGTGTTTGGTTGGGCTGTGGCTGTTGTAAAAGCGGCTGTTGGCTGGCTATTTGGGAAAGTTGCTATGGCTATTGGCACCTGAGCCTGTGGTACTTGGTGTTTGGTTGGGCTATGGCTGTTGACTCTGTATGGAAGAAATGTCTGAAATGCCCCTAAAATCGACTTGAACAAAATTTAGAAGTAAACACCGTCCAAGATTCGGTTCAATGATTTCTCGTGAACCCTAAATAGCTTATCGAAGTTTTAATATTCCAAATCTTTACAATTTTAATTAAAAATCTAAATTAAAAGGCTTTCAACCTACTTTAAATTAAAAGATTTACATAAAAGAATAAATATAAATACAAATATAAATACTTGATTAAACTAAAATTACAGAAAAATAAAATACAGAAAAAATTAAAAATTAAAAGAAAACAAAAAAAGGGGCGGGGGCATCGGCCACCCCAGCCCCAATCCACCGCCGCCTTCTCCTTGACGCCGCCGCCGCCTCTCAGGGAGCGTTGCCGCCTCCGGCTCTGGTGACCGCCGCCGGTGGTCGGCCTCCACCCTTCCCCTCGGTCTTCTCGACGTCGTCCCTCCCCACAACCCCTCCGGTGGCGGCGTGCTTGTTGAGCGCGGTGGCCCGGGAGCCAAGCGAAGCGCCGTCGAGGCCATACTGGATGCGGTTGGCGGGGTCGGCGGGGATCCGGTGGGGATGACGACGACAGCGGGGTCGGTGGGAATCCGGTGGGGACGGCGAGGCCGTGGTCAGAGGCGGTGCGGGGATCCGGTGGGGACGATGAGGACAGCGGGGACGTCGGGGATCTAGGAGGGTCGGCGTGGTCGACGGGGATGGTGGGGACAGCGGGGACGGCGTGGTCGACTGGGACGGTGGGGAACGGTGGGGACCGCGGGGTCGGCGGAGACGGCGGATCCGGATGGTGCTGCGGGGATGCCGTAGCCCTAGGTGGACAGGGAAGCCGCGGTCGGAGGCGATGCGGGGACACCGCGGCTGGAGGCGGACGGGGACGTGGCGGCCGGAGGTGGTGCGGGGGCGCGGCGGCCGGAGGCGCACGGAGACGCGGTGGATCCAGTGGCTCGGGATGGAGAGAATGGCAAGTGCGGGTAATTTTTGGAAAATGGAAGGGCAAATCGGCTACAGGGGGAAGGGGAGATGCGGGAAGCTGGCCCAACGCAGCTTCTGTGGACAGCTCGATTTGCACTTAAACACATAAGCCGTTGGTGCGGGAAGCCGGCCGGAAGCCGGGTGTTTGGTTGGGCTTCAGCTTTTCCCAATGGAAAGCTGGCTAGAAGCCCAACCAAACAGGGCCTAAAAGCCCAAATATCAAGTTGAAAGCATATGTGTGCATGCAAGAGGTCAAGCCAAGTTTATAGAATCAATGATATTTAGCTCATTCTTAAACTCGCAAAACCTATTCTCATCTAGGGGTTTGGTGAATATATCGGGTAATTATTTTTCGGCCTTACATGGCTTATCTCCATATCTCCTTTAACAACATGATCCCTAAAAAATGATGATGGATGTCTATATGCTTGGTTTGGGAATATTGAATGGGATTATTAGCAATCATTATCATACAAAATAGGCACTTTTTAATATCAATTCCATAATTCTCAAAGTTTGCCTTATCCACAACAATTGAGAGCAACAACTACCCGTGGAGATATATTCAGCTTCGGTGGTGGATAAGGCTACATAATTTTGTTTCTTTGAATCCCACGAAACTAATGATCTACCTAGGACTTGGCATGTTCCAGAGGTGCTTTTCCTATCAACCTTACAACCGGCATAATTTGAATTCGAATATCTGACTAGATCAAACTAGAACCTTTAGGATACCAAAGCCTTAAGTTTTGGGAATGAACTAGATATCTTAGAATCCTTTGGAGCGGCTTCAAACCTTGCACATATACAAACGCTAAGCATGATATCGGGCCTAGATGCACAAAGGTAAAGCAAGGATCCAATCATAGAGCGGTATACCTTTTGGTCGACGGACTTACCATCGCTGTTGAGGTTGAGATGGCTTCACCATGTAAAACCTCTTTAGCATATCCTTCATGTATTTGGTTTGACATATGAACGTCCCCTTCTTGAGTTGCTGATTTGAAAACCGAAGAAGAATTGCAACTCCCCCATCATGGACATCTCAAACTTCTTAGCCACTATCTTCCCAAACTTTTCATTAAATTATTTGTGAGTAGAACCAAATATAATATCATCAACATAAATTTGACATATAAACAAATCATCATCGACCTTTTTAGAGAATAATGTGGTATCGACTTTCCCAACTTCAAACCCTTTCTTGACTAGAAAATCTCTAAGGCACTCATACCAAGCTCTAGGGGCTTGTTTCAACCCATATAGTGCCTTATGGAGTTTATAGAGATGATCAGGGAATTTGGAATCCTCAAAATCCGTGGTTGTTCAAATATACTAATTCGGAAATATGTCCATTTAAGAAAGGACTTTTAACATCCATTTGATATAATTTGAAATCATAATGTGAAGCAAATGCAAGAAAAATACGAATATCCTCTAGATGGGCAACGGGGGCATAGGTTTCACCAAAGTCCAAACCTTCGACTTGAGTGAAATCTTGTGCCACTAACCTTGCTTTGTTTCGAATAGCTTGTCTATCTTTGTCTTGCTTGTTCCGGAAAACCCATTTGGTCCTAGTTATATTTTGAGTTGGTCTTTCCACCAAGGGCCAAACTCGATTGCAGGTGAAGTTATTGAGTTCTTCATGCATGGCGTTCACCCAATCCAATCATCTAGTGCTTCCTCACCTTAACGGGTTCAACACAAGAAATAAATGAATAATGTTCGCAGAAGTTAGCAACACATGAGCGAGTAGTTACCCCTTTGTTCATATCACCGAGAACATTGTCGACGGGGCGATCCCGTTGAACACATTGATGAACCCTTGGATGAAGTGGAGCTTGGGATGTTGTTATTCCTTTTTCTTGCTCAATCCATGTGCTTGAATTTTGAACGGAGGTGGATGACTCAACTTGCATAGATGGCGATTGACTGGGTTGACCTTCTATGCTCTCCATCGGCTTGATCTCACCAATTGGACATATTCATGATAGCTTGAGATGGATCAATGTCACCTATATCATTCAAATCAATTTGCTCTGTGAGTCATGTGAGGACTTGACAATATTTGTGATGAATATTTTGCCACCATATGTGGAGTTAATTCTTTTGGTTGCATGAATTCAAGGTTTGAATTACTTGTTGTGTGATTGGTAAGTTTGAGTTTCTCAATTTGTCTCAAGGAAAAATTGAGTGGATGAAGGATTTTTCTCGACTGACTAGGGTCAAGTGGAAAACTTGTGCTCATAATGCTTTGTTTGGTCTATTGTGTGTAGGTGCGAGTTGGGTGCGGCGATGGTTCGGCCATATGGACCGGCATGAGGCTTGGAGGGCTGAGATGCGGTCAAGGAAGTGGCGACGACATCGTGCGGCTTAAAAGCATGTACGTGGAGGACAAGAAAGCGGGTGGAGGCGAGATGTGAGGACCAAGTCAATGCGAGGGCGTTTTGGTAACAACGCGGAATCTACCAAAGCATAACCAAGAAACTGTGGCGACGGTCGGGAAGCGGTTTAGGGTTAGTTGCTTAGGGTAGAAGAAAAGATGGATAGTGGATGAGTCACTTAGACGCTTTGTGATGCGTGCTAAGTGCTCATGCCATCTAAGTGGGCTTAAGACCCAAGTGGTGGGAGGTATGCCTCCACCACTATAAAAGGAGGGGTAAGAGGTGCTTATCCCTCAACCCTTTTTGATTAGCTTGGTGAGAGCTACACTTTGAGAAGTGCTTTGCCTAGATGAGAGGCTTGTAAACACCAAGAAAACCCACGAAAATTCAATACAAAAAGATTTCTCAAATCCCTATGCGTTCTTGAGCTATCTACTCTATTTGATTTTCGTTTTCTTGCCTTCATTGTGGTTTGATTCGTGGTATGGCAAGTAAGTGATGGGGAGATCATCTCTAAACTGATCCCATCCAAGCATATCCAAGGATCAACCCTTTTCTTCTTGATTTTGAGTTTTGTTGAAGAGAAAGGCAAGAAATGGGGTTTTGCGATTGAGTCAAGAAGAGATTTTGGTTTCGTGGTTGGAAGGTTGGATTAGGTTGCTGTGACGTGTGAGAGATTGCCCTATTGATTTCATATCAAGAATCCTCATGAGCAACAAGAAATCGAAGATTTGCTTTTCGTTCAACTTTTGTGGTGTTTAGGAAGAACATGAAAAATGTCTTGTCTTGAGGCATTTCTATGAGTACCAACACTTGATTCATAGTCACAAGACATACCTAAACTCATCTGCAAAGTTTCACTACTTTTGGTTGGACGGACTTTGAACGAGAACAAAAATCGCGAGGATTTTTCGTGTTCTGGAAATCGAAGTCTGGACAGTCCGGGTGGTACTCCGAGCTCTACAGTAGGTTTCCGGACTGTCACACGGAGGATCAGGATTGAAAGTCTGGACAGTTCAGATTTCACCCGGAGGGTCCAAAAGCCCAGAGGGTCCGGATCAAATCCGGAGGGTCCGGATATGTCTTTTTCAGCCTGCATCGCTTCGCTGTTTTGGTCATAAATTTTGCGTCCGAACTCAGAATTTAGTGATCATACTAGTCTTTCATATGACTATGTATGTGAAGATTTTGTGAAAGAAATTTGAATTCGACATTCACCTCCCCCCCTCTGTCGGAAGCCGTCGATCCTACATGCTCTACTTGAGAGCCATTAGTTTCATCAAATTGCACATCACACAACTCTTCAACGCAATCGGTGATTTTGTTGAAGACGCGGCAAGTGTGAAAATTTGATCCATACCCTATCAAGAACCCTTCGTCACATTTAGGTGCAAATTTTGATAACATATTTTCTTGTTAAAAATAAAGCATCTACTATCAAATACTCAAAAATAGGAGATGTTTGCTTATCTTTGGTGAGTAGTTCGTATGAGGTTTTCTTTAATATGTGGTGGAGGTACAACCGATTGATCACATGGCAAGCGGTGTTGACAACTTCCGCCCAAAAGTGACCCGGAGTCTTGTATTCATCCAACATCATTCTTGTCATCTCTATTAGTGTCCAGTTCTTCCTCTCCGTCACACCATTTTGTTGAGGGGTGTAAGGTGATGAGAATTCATGTTTGATCACCTCTTCATCAAGATATTCCTCGACTTGAGTGTTCTTGAACTCCGACGCGTTGTCACTTCGGATGTTCTTGATCTTCAATTTGAACTCATTCTGTGCATGCTTCACGAATTTCTTAAACTTCTTGTGTGTCACTTTTTTCACTCAAAAAGAATACCCAAGTATAGCGTGAGAAATAATCAACTATGACAAGGTTATATTTGTTACCTCCGATGCTTATATAAGAAACAAGACCGAAGAGGTCCATGTGAAGTAGCTCCAAAGGCCTCGATGTAGACATAATGTTTTGGCAGGATGATTAGCTCCAACTTGCTTCCGGCTTGACACACGCTAAATTATATCCTTATCAAATGTAATACTCGTTAGTCCTATAAAGAATCAAGATGTCGGCCTAGAGGGGAGGGGTGAATAGGCGACTAACAAATTTTACTTAACTTTTAACCATTCTTGCAACGTTGCAGAATTTAGATAATCTTAGGCAAGAATAGTACGAACACAATGGAGAGCTATCTCATACACATGCAAGATCAATATATATAAACTTAAATTAAATTTGCAAAAAGGTTTCTTCTTCTCAAGCCTTTATCCCTTGAGGACGTTCTTGCATCTCCTCGACTTCCTCTTGGTGATTCTTCCCTTTAGAGGTGAATCCTGACCTTCACAAACTTCCAATGGCTCACCACACGGATAGGAGCTCGTGAGCAACTCCCAACCATCTAGGAGTCATCAACCTCCAAAAGTAACAAACACGTCGAAGTTGCAAGGAGGTGAACCTAGTGCTCAAAGAGATCTTGATCTTTTCACTCAAAAAGGAATGAATTGTGTGGCTTGAGAGAGGAGAGGTGTAATACCCAGATTCGGTAATTAGGGTTTTGCTCCGCATTCATGCATACATGGCATCATCATCACCCACACCTTGCTTAGATTTAGTCGTATATTAACTTTACTTTATAGAATATGTACATATCTCATCCTCGGTGGATATGTTAACAAACACCAATCAACTTATTCGAAGTATCGAACTTCGGCAATAACATTAGCATGTGGAGTGATCAGTGACCCCGTCGATAAATCACCTCACACGAACCTTTCCTCTCTTCTTCCCGGACTCCTTATCCCGAGCCCTCTTACATCATCATTTAAACTTAGGGTTGGAAAACAATGGGAGAAGGAGGACTAAATCGTAACATGTCGATTAGGTCAAGTCCCTGTGAATGAAAAGTTGTAAAACAATATTGTTTGGCCCAATCATGCAAAACCCTAGCCCCACCTAGATATTAGAAAGGCTCGAAGGACCCCAAGACCTGGTTGCAACGCAACCTCCGAATTAGGTCAAGAAAGGGGGGATTGAACTGGAACCTAGGGCAAACACACTCCAAATCACTCCAAACTTCTACAGTAGGGCTCTTATAATGTTTTGAGCATCCCCTCCAAATTTCAGAATTTTTGAGTATGCCTAGGGCTTAGTTGCAATATAAACTCAAATTGAGCCCCCAAATTGAATTTGAATGCAAACATAGGTCAAATCTTGCCCAAACTGGTTCAAATTCTTCCAGTAGCTCGCAAATAATATTTTAAAGTCCCTGTAGAAATTTCAACTTATTTGGAGTTAGTTTGGTACATAAAATGATAAAGGAAGTAGTGCTGCTAATAAAGAAAATAAAGAAAAGAAGAAAAACCTAAGTCGCCTGGGCCGAAACCCCCATCCGGTCGGCCCGCTCGTCCAGCCCATTAAACCCCGCCGCTCAAATCCGCCTTCCACCCTCCCCCTTTCCGTTTCCTCCGCGCGGAAACGCCCCGGGCGCCGCGCGCTTTCCCCCGCACCCTTTCTCCCTCTGAACTCCGGTCCCACGCGGCAGCCTCTCCCCCTCTCTTCCTCCGCAGCGGGCCCCGCCTGTCAGCACTCTTCTCCCACGTCGCCGCCGCCCGTACGCCGGGGTGGGCGGTGCCCCGACCGGCCTCGTCCCGACAGCGATGCCGCCGCCCTATTTAAGGGGACGCTCGGACAGCCGCCTCCTCCTCCGCCCCACACCCGAGGAACCCTAGCCGCTACCCTAAAGAAGCCGCGCCTCTACCCTTCTTCCCCGTCGTCGGCATCAGCTCCGGTGAGCTCGGGCCACTCCTCCGGCCCCCTTTTCTCCTCATTTTCTTGCTTCTCGTGGCCATCTCCCCCTCCTTAATCCTCCCCTCACCTCCTCCTTGCAGAATGGAGCTCGGAACCACCTCGTCACCGACGACCGGATCTCCCCGCCGCTCTTCTTCACCGCGAGCTCGTTCCTGGCCGCCCTAGCCCCTCCACACCGGTGCTTCGCCCTTGGGGTAAGCTCGCGGTGCTTTTCCCCTCTTTCCCGAGCTCTGCCGAGCCTTGTAGCTCGGTCCGGTGAGGTCTCCGGCGACGCGCCGCCGCCTCGGGCTCGTTCTCCGGTCGAACAGAAGAGAGAGAAGAGAGATAAGAGGAGAAAGGAGAAGAGAGGGCACGTGGCTAGCCATGGTTGGCTGCCAAGCCCACCACAACCGACAGCCGGGCCCCACATCTCAGTGGGGTGCGGTTAAGGGTAACAGATCTGGGGTGCGTTAGCTGGATACGTGTAGCCAATTCACTTGCGTGGCAGAGAAAGAGTTAGAGCTGATATTGGGTAGCTCTAGCAATTAGGGTTCCAGGGGTGAGAGTTAGGTTTTCCGATAAATTTCTATCGAGCGTAACTAGTGATCCGTAGATCCGATGGCGATAAAATTTATATATTCGGAAACCTCATGAAAATCTCTACGATCCGGACAAATCAAAAGTTCATTTTGAATATATGCACAGTAGGTTATTTAGGGTTTAGTTTAAAACCCGCAAAACTTCAAATGTCCATAACTTTTACACCATACGTCGGATTTTGATAAATTTTGTATAATTGAAATCCTCATGAAAATCTCTACGATTTGGTTGAATCAAAAATCCAATTTGAGCACATGCACTGAAGGTCACCCTAGACTCCGAATCGTAGTTCCTCACATTTTCGATAAACCCTAATACAACGACGATAACGTCGATTCCATTCAGTTCAGTGGCGTTAGGGTTGTGCCCTCGTATACTTTGGAGGTATCAACTTTTATAAGGGGATCACCTATTAGGCACCACCAACTTTAACCCTAGTTCGACACTACCCCAATGGGCACCCATGCACGATAGCTTCCACGATGTAACCCTAACTCCAATACCATATGAACTTTAACATGCACGTTTGGTAGGACCAGTACCTAGGTTCATCGTGTATCACCCACTAAAACAACCGCTAGTTCCTATTATCTCATATCGGCACAAAACCCTAATCCAACAGATCGTAGCTCTGACTCAGGGAGTTGCAAGTGCTTCGGACTCATGCTCCGCCTTACTTTCACAACACCAACCTATTCAACCTCGTCACCCTTTCCGCCACTAGTGGCGTTAACCCTAAATACCTGCTACACCATAAAAATGACATGCATGCATGGTAGGATAACAATAGGTCGATCAAACCTAACACCTAGATCGAGTCAGTCGACCTAGGGTTATACACATCCGCACACCACCGTAGACACCTACATCTAGCATTGTTCATTCATCATGCATACATGCTGGGTCTCATGGCTTCTTTTCTCGTTCGTTTCCGGTATCACTTGTTGCTCGAAATAGAGCCCGAAGAAGGAGACCACCCGGCTTACACCCCGGAGCAAGATCAGGAACCCGGTGATCAAGGCAAGCAGAGCTTGTTGCATCCTTGCATTGTTACTTATATACTTTACTTGATTATATGTTGGTGTGTGGATTGCTGCTTGGAATGTGTGGTTCGGTTCAGTAAACTAGCATGTTAGGATGGGTTGTCTGTGGTGTCCAGCGATGGCTGGGAATTAATCCGGTGCGTCTACTAACTTGAACCTACTAAGGTGAGATGTGAGAGCCGAGGGTGTGCTCGATGGATACGGTTGGTAGGTTCTACCATCCTGAGGAGATTCCGCTCGACGGATACGGTTGGTAGGTTTCTACCATCCTGAGGTGATTCCGCTCGACGGATACGGTTGGTAGGCTCTACCATCCTGAGGTGATTCCACCGTAGTATTCCCTTATCACCGCGTGGACGTTAGCGGAAATCTCTGCCATGGACGTTTCGTATGGTAAGCCTCGGTCACGTGGAGATTAGCTACCTCCGAGTGAAGAGCACTGGTTATTTCCATGGGGATGTATTTGCCGATAACGATCCGAGAGAGTAAGTGAATGTGTGTCATGATGGCTCATTGTCAATGTTGCGATGTGGGCTGTCCCAAGTGAGTGGGAAATGGCAAGTGAGTGCCATGTTGCTTATTTATCGAGGTGTATAGTTGGCAAGTGAGTGCCGCTATACCCATACATTGAGGTGTATACATGACAAGTGAGTACCATCATGCCCAATTGTGGAGATGTATGAATTCTGACCTGTGAGTTATTTTCCATGGTTAACCTTGTTCTGTTAATGGAATGCTGGTATGTTTGTACCTTTCAGCTCGAGTTATGTCATGTTTAATTACTGCTATACTAGTATGTGTAGGACACTTAATCAAGCACGAATAAGTCTTGCGAGTACCTTCGTACTCACCTAGGATATTCCTAGATCATTGCAGGTGAGCTGGTGGTTGAGGACTTTCTCGACGACGCTTGAAATTGTGTTTCCTTGGTTGGCTATCGATCCAGGGGTTTTTGTGGCTTTTGGTTAGCGGTCAATGCGCCGCTATGGGACTCATTTACCTTTCTTCCGCTGTTGTGTAATTACTCCGTACTCGGATATATTTCCGGTTATGACCGACTGATGTAAACTTATAGTCCGACGTGGACAGTTAGCTTAAATATCGTAATGTAGAGTTTGTGCTGTGATATCCGAGTCGTTACTTGTGGTTGTCCATGTACAATGCGTGCATGTGATGAAGTATGTGGACAACTGTGCAGTGGTATTATTGCGTGCTAGGATTGCGTTTCGTGATGGCAGAGGTGAGCGAACCACTAGTCATGTGTAGCTTTGGTTGAGTCAATCCAGGGGATTTGTCCCGTACTCGCTAAGTCTCCTACGACTGTCACGCCTCGCGCTGACGGCAGAGCAGGGCTGGATCCTCCCAGAGTCGCACTTTGTGGCTAGGTAAGGTTGAGGGGACTCATATCCCGGGCTCTAGTCCTCCTATGACTATCGCGGAGCGCAGACTTATCACGCGGTATTACCCCTTCACCGGCATCTGGGATCTATATGTGGTTCTGGGAAGATTGGTCGCTTCCGGCCGGCTTGCGTTGGTCAGGTGTCGGATCGTTCCGCCTCGGTGAGTACGGTGCAGGTACCGTGTCATCGGGCTGACGAGTCCTTCGGTCCTTGGCGACTTCGCATTTCCCTAATCACATGTGGATTCCGGGTCCGTGACAAGAGGTGAGAGCAGCTGAGTGTGTACGAAATAGATTTGTAAAAGGTTGAGGGTGGAAGGGGGTGAGGATGCTATAAATAGCACCCCCTCCCCCCAAAAAACTAGTAGTTGCCCACTGAAAACACCCACATTGGAAGTTCCGATTCCAACATTGGAACCTCTAGTGTGTTAAAAAAATGACTAATTTCACCCTTACTCCACTACATGAAGCCATACTGGAACCTCCAATATTTCTCAAAGATAAAACACAGAGGCTCTTCGGATCTTCCGAGATCATCGGAATATCCGATAAAATACATCGGAAGTTCTGGTTTTTCCAGAATGATTAAAACATGGGTTACTTCGGAACTTCCGATCCCTAGATTAGAACTTCCAGTATTTCTAGAGCTCCCAAAACAAGGCCGACTTTGGAACATCCGAAACTACTGGAACCTCCGGTATTTCAATCTGAACATCCGATGTGGCTGATTTAAAAACTCATTTTTGAGGACGTGTAGATGGATTGGCTCTCTCAAAATATTGGTCAAAGATCTCTGAGCACTAAGAACAATAGATAACTTCTACGACGTACCCCTCTTAATAGTACGACTTTCCTATTACTCAAAAAAATATGAAATACATTATTCAACATAGTGATTTCAGTGCCGACTTCTTTTCTTCACTTTTAGGGGTCGCCGATATTGATTGATTCTTTTCTTAGGGACTTACATCTGTTCATAAACTCATTAAACATTTTAGTCCCTTAGTCGTTTGTCGTCAATCATCAAAACCCGATTAAGGGGCCTAGATGCACTTTCATCCTAAAACATGCTCACCCTTTAGAAGTTTGCTCTTGTTCCTTATGCCAACATGGGCTAGTCAGTGATGCCATAACCAACCCATGCTTGACTTAGCCATTAAGTAAGTCTCAAGGCACGATTTATCAAGAAAAAATCCTTAAGATAAAGCTTATCTTTCATGCTACCTTTGAAGACTATTGAGGAATTGTCTCTTCTAAAGATTGTCACATTAACATCAGTAAAAAGACAATTATAACCTAATGCACACAATTGAAAGACGGGAAGAAAATTATAATTTAAAGACTTGACAAGTAGCACATTTGATATTGAAAGTTCATTTGAGATGGCTACCTTACCAAGAGCCATTACCTTTCCCTTGGAATTATCACCGAACATGGTATTTTCATGAGGTGAACTTTCACTTGTCAATTGTGAGAATATACTCATATCTCTGGTCATATGATTAGTGCCCATTTTCACATGGGTCCTTGAACGTTAGTGACAAGAATCTTTGGCACCCAAATGGTGCTCTTCTTATCCCGCTATTCCTAGGTCCAACATACTTGGCATGGATGTTTCCATCCTTACCTTTCATAAGAACATAGAACTGTCAAATGAACCACCGCCAATTGTCTTACTCAATTGGGGTTTCTTTGTCTCATGTCTGTCAAAGTGAGATGTATCCACATACTTACCCTTGGTGTAGACAAAACTTTGCGCTGGAGTATTGATGAGGCAACCAAGCCTTACATTTCATTGAACTTTGGTGTGAACCCCAAGTCCTTCATGATTGAAGTTTTTGATTTGGTGACTCAACAACTCCTTGAGGGCCTTAATACCCTTGTGACATTTCAATAAACCAAACTGAAGTTGAGCCTTCAATTTCGCATTTTCATTTGCTAAGATTACTTCATCAAGATTAGAATTAGTTGCATGTTTAGAGCAAGGCATATTTGCATCAACCATAGAGGCACTTTTGCTCAAAAAAAACAATAGAGGCACTTGGCAACTCACTAACTAGAGAGAAAGTAGCCTTGAGCTTCTCATGAGTGATGGAGAGATTTTCAAGCAATATCTTGGTTTCAAGGTATCCAACCTCCAATTGATTGTAATCTTCTTAAGACACTCATGAGACTTCTCAAGTTTAGCTTTGGTGACCTTGTTTTCCTTGACAAGTTTCACGATAGCATCACATTTCGCTCTCTCCTTAGTGAGTTCCTTATCAAGATTAATATTTTTATCTTTTTCATAGATAAGCAATTCTTCTTGTTTATCCAAAGTTTTCATTTGTTTATCTATTGTTTCCTCAAGTGCTTCTATGGTGGATAGAAGATAAGATATCTTGAGAGGTGATACCTTGGAGCCTTTTGCCATGAGGCAAATAAGTGATTCATTGTCACTTGAATGTTCGAAGAGTGACTTTGTTGGCGTTGAAGCTTCGATGGCGATGCCCACAACACCATCTTCATCATCGTTGGAGGAGGAGGAGTTGGAGTTCCATTCTTCACCAATGTGTGCTTGAGCCTTGTAATCCTTATGGAACTTGCTTAATGAGACGGTGGCCCGATCTTTCGGTGAGATGAAGGTAGCTAACGCTTTGGTGGAGTTTGACCTTGACGATCCGACTATACCGTACGTGATGATACGCCTTAGCAATCGCTAAACCAACCTCCGATGGTTATTGACCTTGCCATAGGCACGATCAACCTGAACAACGAAGTTCGAGTTCCTGCAAGCAACCAAAGAACCAGCAAGAACTATGATAAATTGTAATCTAAAATTACGAGTATTAAATTGGCACAAGAGTTAGAAGAAAGTATATTGGGATTCCACTGGTGATCTAAACAAGGCGGTAGTCCTACACGACTTGTAGATGGATAATGTAGCAGTAGCTAAACAACTCAATGAAACTGAAAACTAAAGAGAGAATCCTAGGGGGTATATAAAGACAAGAGGTGATCTGTTACAGAGGCAGTCTCAGATTATTTTGGCAGTTACGGTTTGCTCGTAAGGAATTTGGAGATGGGGTTGGATAGGTTGGAAAGAGCACGAGAAGCTTTCCAAAGAGTCCAAGATCACCCAAACCAGAGTCCGTATGTTCGAGATAAAGACGTTTAAAGTCAGGGTTGTCTCAGCAATCCGAATCAGAGTCTAGATCTTGTGGGACTCTATCTTTAGCTCTTCTTGGACCAAAAGTGACGTGGGAAGACTTCTTATATAACACCAATTCATGTGGGACATGGTCATAGTCACATGAACTTCATTCCTTGCTCCTCTTGAGAGCTTAAACTTGAATCCTCGCATTTTCTTCAAGATTTTGACAGACCTCCTTTTGTTCTTTATGTCTTGAGCAGTGGATGTAGTTGATGTAGTAGAAGTAGAGGTGGCAGCGGGTGTATCCATGGGGGTCATGTTCTCATCATTGCTCTTCTTGTGGTGCTCCTTCTTGGATCTCTTCTCCTTCTCTTCATTCTTGTCTCCTTTCTTGTTGGGACAACTTGTAATCTAAGTGGTCAAACTCTCCACATTCAAAGCAAACTCTCTTCGGTCTTCTAGTCTGCATTTTGTCGAAGAACTTGCCTTTATCGCCTTGACAACCCAAGCTACTTTTCTTCAACACTTTTCCAAACCTCTTCACACAGAGGGCCATCTCTTGCATTCCTTGTTGAAGTTGCTTCATTTGATTTTCCTCTTTTTCTTCACTTAAGCTCTCTTCAACCACTTGCTTGGCCTTCAGTGCAATGTCGTTCTTCCTTGAGCTTGAGCTTGGTTTGTTGAGGGCACGGATCTCATGAGCTTCTTCATCTATCAAGTCGTGAGCGAGGATCCGTCCAAGAACATCATGCGATGTGAGCTTGTTGAAGTTGTCCTTCTCGCGGATGAGAGTGACCAAGGTCCGGTTCTCAGGGGAAATGGTGCGAAGCATCTTCTTCTCTCAAGACCCTTGATCTCGTCGACGAGGTAGTTAAGACGAGTATACATCTCACTTGGTGTTTTTTGGTCTCCCATCACGAACTGATTAAGCTTGCCCTTTAACAACTTGAGCATTGATTCTCGAACAGTTGAGGTGCCTTCGTGAATCTCCATGAAAATTGAGCATTGGTTCAAATTTCATTGGCACTCTCAAGCGAACACACCAGGTTGAATTCATCTCTACTCAATGCTCCAAAGATGGCGTTGACAGCATGAGCTTGTAATGGACGAGTCGATCTTCATTGGCCATAGGATTGTCCTCATTGCCTACAACATGACCATTTTGTAATATGCGCCAAATGGCAGGGTTAAGTGATATCAAATGCATTTTCGTCTTATGTTTCCAAGAAGCATAATGAGTCCCATTGAGATAAGGTACTCTACGCGATTATCCACCACCATATGAAGATTTGATAAACCATTGGAGGAGGAACATTTTAATAGGTGTGACCACTACCACTAGTGCACCTACTCGCAACATCCGGCTCTTCGGGTGACATCTTGTTCTCTCTAGACGGTGAAGCCCCAACAAGAGAGACCTTACTCTGATATCAATTAAAGGATCAAGATGTCGGTCAAGGGGGAATGGGTGAATAGGAGACTAAACAATTTTAACCTATTCTTGCAATTATGCAGAATTAAATAATATCTAGAGTAAGAACAATATGAGTATGACTAACAAGGATATATCACACAAGCAATATGAGAATATATGAATAGAATCAAACTTGCAGAATATAAATGTGGAAATAGATAACCGAAAGGAGATGACTTGTTTGTTGCTAGAGTTCGGATTCTTGATGGAATCTTATGTCTCTATTCGGGAGCTCGATCACTCGTGATCAAGAGCCGTCTTCCTTTCAAGAATTTATCCCTCAAGGATGCCCTTACGTCTCCTCGACTTCTTCTTGGTGATTCTTCCCTTTCGGAGGCAAATCCTGACCTTCATAAACTTCTCATGGCCCACCACAAATGATCGGTCGTTCGTGAGCAACTCCCAACCGTCTAGAAGTCCTCAATCTCTAGGAGTAAGAAATGCGTTAAAGATTCTTAGAGGTGAATCTAGTGCTCAAGAGATCTTCAATCTATCACTTAGCACTAAACTCTCCAAATCCCTCTTTCTTTCTTTTCTCTCACAAAGGATGAACTTGAACTTGAGAGAGGAGAGGAGAGAGCTCTTCAATATATGCACGAAGCAAATGAGCCAAAGGTTAGAGGTGGATGAGAGAGGAGAGCAATAAATAGCTTTCCTCAAAACTAGCTGTTTTTCAATGAAAAACCCACATCGAAACATCCGACATCTTCAAATGTAATGGCTACTTTTCATATCACTCTTTGCAGAACACTAAGGGATATCGGAACTTCCGATATAAAAATCAGAACTTCCAATTTTTAGAGACTTTAAAACAAGAAAAAATTGCTTATTTGCCATTGACAAGCACGGCAATTGCTCATTTGCCATCGAACAAACCAATGTTGCTCTTATACCGCTTACAAGTTCGTTCCGTTGCCAATTTGCCATCAGCCGTTAAGTAGGCGTTAACTTCTTCTAGCAAAAGACGATTTTGCCCTCAATGGCAATTTTCTCGTGAAATAATTGCCATGCTGAAAACTGTTACATGCTGAAATTACAAGCGAGATGTCCAATTTATTTGTGAATGAAATAACGTATGGTATTGTGCAAAGTGTTGCTTATTTGCCATTGAGGGCAAAATCGTCTTTTGCTAGAAGAAGTTAACACCTACTTAACAGCTGATGGCAAATTGGCAACGGAACGAACTTGTAAGCGGTATAAGAGCAACATTGGTTTGTTCGATGGCAAATGAGCAATTGCCGTGCTTGTCAATGGCAAATAAGCAATTGTCTCTTAAAACAAAGGTTACTTCGGAACCTCTGAAGCTATCAGAACATCTAATATTCCATTTGGGATTTCTGGTTTTTCCAGAACCCCCAAAACAAATGATACTCCGGAAGTTCTAAAGAGATTGGAACATCCGACATTCTAGCCAGAAGTTCCAGTTTTTCTAGAACACTCAAAATTGAGGTCACTTCGGAACTTCTAGATCACATCGGAACATCTGGTGCAAAAATCGGACCTTTCAATTTTTCCAAAGGCCCCAAAACCAGGGCTACATCGGAGCTTCCGAAACTATTGAGACTTCTAATATTCCTATCAGAACTTTGGATGTAGCTTGATTCCAGGTGACTTTGTATTCGTGTGGTATAAATATCTCTCACAAAGTAATTGACCGGTCTTAAGAGCACTACACACATCAACTAGCATTACGATGCACCCCTATTAATAGTGTGGCACACCTATTATTCAATGAAATGCAAAATAAAGAGCATAATAGTAGGGTTACGACAACATTTTTTTTCTTCACTTTTAGGGGTTGCCAATGCTTGTTAAATTCCATCATAGGGACTAATACCTATTCATATCCTCAATGAACACATTAGTCTCTTAAATTGTTTGTCGTCAATCATCAAAACCCACGCCAAGAGCCTAGATGCACTTTCACAACTAGGGGAACTAATTTCACCGAAAGTAGAACTAGAACTAGGCTAGCCTCATCTATTAGAAAGCATGGCTCCTGCCTCGTCAAAACCATAGGTAGAGAACTTGACATTTGTGTTCTGGATCAGTGCCCCAAGTGTTATTGGGGAGGGCAAACGTGGTTAGTTTGTCCTTGCTCCTTTGCTTTGTTTTGAGGTGAGCGAGGAGGTCTTAGTACCATGCCTATTTGTTTTTCCTTTTTTCTTCTATTGTGTTTTGTTCTTTTTTTTTCAAGTTAATCATTGCTTTTTTCTATTCTTCTTTCTCTACATATGTGTCTTTTTCCCTCTATTTGGTGGTTTCTATGACAAGTTGGTATGTGATAAGCATCAGGGTAAAGTGCGCCACGTTAATGGTGAACGATGTAATTAGGGTGGAAACAGATCGAATACGGATTGGATAGTGCCATTGCCACTTCCTTTTCCATATTTTCAACACGAATACGAATAGGAATACAAATGTTCTTGAGTACAAATATGGGTCAGATCTTACTCGAATGTGAATATGGATCGGATGTGTACTCAATTCGGTCGGATATGAATATCCTACAACTTTCTTGAAAAATATGCCAAAATGAGCATCAAATGAAAAATTGAAGGTCACCTTGATGACTGCCTCCAATTAAAATAGATATCTTGTTTGCCCCAATCGACGGATGGATGTCAAAGTTATAGATTTCAAAAGAATTCACTAAGAATTTGGATATTATCCATAGTCGTATTCATATCAGTATCCATCTCAATCTGCAGTACCATATCCGTATATGTATCCACAAAATAATTCAGATACTATCTGCTTCGTATTCCTTTTTATTCGGATGCTGATTTTACTTACCACATATGTGTTTCTCGATATGAAAAGCAAATAATACAGATTATGCGCTACGATTTTCCACCTTTAGATGTAATAGGCTCATATTCGTTGGTTATTGTTCTTCAAAAGTATTCGTTGGTTATCTCTCTACTTGAAGTGCCGTATGTTGTAACAGGGGCGACGTTATTGTTGCTTTCTTGCTGTTCATTGTTTATGTTCTTCTTGTTGTTGCTATTAATGTGTGAGATCCAAAATTACTGTAAATATGTCTATGTTTTGCAGTGTAAATTTGGCGATTTTTTCCATGAAATATTCATAATTTTTGCCGTGAAAATTTTGTGAACTTGCTCAAGAAAATCATAATTGTTGTGTGCCGAATTTAACCTGTACCAAAGGCATTTTCCGTTGAGTGGTATCCTTCCGGCTTTCGAAGTTCCAATGCAGTAAGCACCGTAGGACAGGATGGCCTGGCAGGCTGGCACCCTGTTGACGGCCCTCGCGTGCTCACCATTGGCATTTGGCAACTAGAACAGTAGCTTGATTAGGACCAACGCCTACGTACTATTAGCTTACAATGAAGCCTTAGACACAATTGATTACGAAACTTAACACTAATTCACAATACTCAAATGTTACACACGAGAGATACTAATGTACATAGGCATACATCCCTGTGCCTAGAAACTACTGTTGCTACAGCTCATAGCCGAAAGCAAAGGACTCTAGAAGCATGGCCATAGACCCAAAATATGGGTCATCTCCCATTGATGCCTCCTGTTGCGGCTATAGCTGGCCAATACGATCCTGTTTGACAAATGCAGAATTGACAAAGTCACATCAACAGCTAGTTGAATACGACAATAACAGATCCAGCTTCTTCCTTTGCATTTGGAACTCGTTCAAACTATCATGCACTACATATGCTACATCAAACTTACCTGAAGCATCTGCATCAGTTTTGGATTCTGCTCCAAAAGTTGGCAAAGCTTATTACGATCACTTAGTAGACTCTGCAACAAGTAAAAGATGTTGGGTCAGTCACCCTTGGCATTGACTATTTCTAGTATGTAGCTTCTGTAAAAATCCTAATGACCTGAATAGCTTCTGGGGACGAAAAAAATTGGTTTAGATTAATTCCTGAATCTCTTTGCTGTTGAGGTAAACTATCAGCTTGTATACTCTGGTTCAGAAGTTGTGATTGTTCACCCACTTGCCTCAGTGTCTGCACAACAGACTCCTGCTGACTCTGGTAAAATTGCAACTGAGAAACAGGAAGTTGGTTTGGAAACTGCAATGGCATCTGCGACTGGATACCACTCTGTGGATATGATAGAGGCTGCTCTTGGTGTGGCAATTGAAGAGAGCCGAGATGTTGGAGAGTCTGAGATGGATGCGGCTGCTGAGGTAGTGGTGGTGGAGGAAGTGGCCGTGCTTGCATTGAGGAAACAGAAGGCTGAGGATTGGAAACATTCTGTGGAAGGCCAGATGAGAGTTGAACTTGTTGAAGTTGTGTACCGAAAAATGGAGTAGTCGTTGAAGCCCTGCCAATTAAAAATTGTGATGCAAATGATGGTAATGAATTGGACATAACTGTGCCACCAGATGCAGAATTCATTCCAAATGTTGCATCGCTAATAAACGATGCAGGTGGAGAAGGCTGGACAACACTACTGCCTTGGCTATACAGTGATGCAGGAGTGCCAGAGCTCACTGAAGTATGTTGGGTTGCAGGAACTGAATGAGGTGGATGAAGGGGTGGCATCGGCCGGACAGATGCACCAGAGCCAAACTGCTCCATAGGGAGCCTATTTACTGGAAATGTGTTCCACAAGAACTTGGCATCTGCATTAGGAGCATTTGATGATGAACCTTGGTTGCTCGCTAGGAGATTTTCAGTTTGAACCTGCAAATAGAAGTTTACATTGAAGAATTTAAATTGCAACAGCAAGTCAAAATAGCAGCAGGAAAACCATAACTAAAACTTGAAAAGACTTATCTTCCATTACCTGAAGCCCCAAAAAAGCACTAGGCATACTAACGTCAAAAGATTGTGTAGGATAACTAGATGGAAAAGGTGGTCCATCCCTAACACTGTAAGATGATGACTGCCTCTGAATTGAATCAGGATTTTGCATGTGCATGGAAGTAATTGGTAGTGGCATTGTTGGCAGAGGTGGCTGGTTGTTGGAAAGTTTATGATCATGTCCATGAGATCGAGATGACAAAAAACTCTCAGACAACTTCTGTGGACTTCTCTTCTGATAGATATTAGGACGTACTTGTCGCAGAGTTGCTTGCACAGAACGCTTGTTATGAGAGGATATATATGTAGGTTCGTCAGCATGATCACGGAACACGTTCTTCTCTGGGCTTTTTTGCTCCAAAGGAACATTAGCTTCTGGAAGCATTGCTGTCCGGGAAGATGTATCAGCACCAAGACTCCCATTATTCTTTGAGACAGGCATGCCCCTATGAGAAAATGGACTCCTTCCACTCTGCTGACTCTCTGTCTCCTCAACTGAACCAGGAGAATTTTCCCCAACAATGACCGGTGGTGATTGCAAACTATCATCTGTTTGAGGAAAAGGAAGTTTCTCATCTGACCCTGATTCCTCATCGAAGACTATATCAATCTCTTGATCGTCGTCGAGATCAGCCTTCAGTTGTCGCGGTTTCTCTGTCTTAGCAGGAACATTGTCATCCAAATTTGTCTGACTTTTTACTTGAGGTGCATCCCCAGATGGGGCTGGCACAGGATTTTGGCGCTCTCTCTGCCTTGCCATAAATTCATCTACATGAATGGATGGAGGTCTCCCACTAAGTGTTCCACGTGGAGTAGAATTTACAATATTTGATGCACTACTTGCACCATCTATGTTCAACTTCTCTCTTGCAACATAATCGTCTACATGCATTGAAGGTGGTCTACTTGTGTTTGGTTTCCGCTGACGGAAAGTGTCTCTACGTGTGTGACCTGAAGAGACATTAGTTGTAATTAAACCTCGAGTGAACTGTCCAGTAGGTTCAGGTGCTTGATTGTCTCTTATACGTCTACTTGCACTCTCTCCTAATGCCAGTTTTCTCCTAGCAGACTGGCCCGGAATTAGTTGTCTATCAAGAGAAGAATCAGGCAACTCCCACATCAACCTCTTTGAAAATTCACCCTCTTGGCATTCAATAGCTTCTTCTGAATCAGCAATGACCTTCCAAGCGTTGGAAAAAGAATAGATTCATGATTTACAGACATACAGGCTAGGGATGGCATTAGACGAGATGTCATAACAACAGAGTGAACCACTCCAAATGGTAAGTAAGTGCCTTCTTCAAGAACCATCTGCACTGAACCTTCTGATAGGCCAGAGTTCTCGAGAATAGAGCTCAGCAATGTGATGGAACTCTGAACCTGTGAATTGAGGTCAATATGAGAAACAGGAGTAGTGAAATCTTGAAGATAATGATATACCTTATTCAGAAGAGACTTCTCATCACTAGTCGACAAATTCTCATAGCCCTGGCATATCATCTCTTGAAATGTCTTCATTAAAACTGTAATCTCATTCAAACTATCACCAGAGGATTTCGAAGTACAACTACAATCAAAGGGCTGCCCAAATAGACACCTCAATATGATGAAACCCTCGAGACTACAAACAACAGAAACAATATAAGTATCATTGTATTATTTGGACCCATCAAACAAATTGTGCTAAGAACACAAGAATGTTTTACATCAGTAAATGCATTTAAGTTGCGGATATTGATCTTGAAAAAACATTCGAACCCTTAACGGATATGAACATTCAGATCTATTTTTTATGCACAGTACACAATTGCCAGTCAATAAGAATCAACCCAGATATAAAAAATAAATCTAAAAGGAACAACAAAATCACAAGCCAACCAAGTAGGTCCATGACACCTAGAGACTGACCCATTTGCCTTCATAAAAACAGAATCTAGAAGCCTGAACAACATTAAACTAATTAGCAGTTAGCTTTCCGACATGGGAGATAATCCTAATCACATATGTGGAGGATCCAAGTAACACTGTCACGTGCTTTGGTTGGAGTCTAATATCCTTTTCTGTTTTATTGATAGTTGATCACGTTACAGTTGAGATAAAAGGAAAGTCTAAACCAATCTAATGGATAAGGCAAATACTTAACAAACTTGGAAACTAAAATAGATTGATATGGGAATCCACGGGCTGACTTGGAGATCAAGCAGCCGCCAGCTGCCTGTCCTTATCCTTGCCGCGGCGGCCGTAAACCTGGCCCCACATGACACACTCAAAAATGTCTATGCTTAATTGTGAATTCAGTGGACCCAAGACATTGTAAGATCTCAAAATAGCATCAATATATTACTGCTCCCCTTTCTTGCACACATGCACCACAAACACAGATCATAGTCAATGAGAGGATTTAATAGATTTTAAATGCAGGCACCACGGTGCTTATTAATTAAAAAAGAATATATGAACATCTGAAAATTTTGCATGGGAAACGTGGACTAATAACTAAACTAAGTATGTGTGCAACAGATATCAAGAATGTGCACCTAGAGAAGTCCTGCTTAAGGTTAGCATGTCATGATCATGCACTCAGATGATTCTCCAACAGGGAAAAAACTGTGTCCCCAATACACTGCTCCAAGCACAAACTGAAGACAATATTCCTAACACCCCTTAAATAATTAAATTTACTTTCTTTTCTTATTGTGCATGCCCACTGTTCCATCAAGCATGAACATGTTTCATCGAGCATGAACATCAGTGGCAGCAATAGTACACAGTTGCAATGAAATCTAGCAACAGATATGAAAGCCTATCATCATCAGTGGCATACGAATAAATCAAGGAGCAGGCCCTTCAGTGGAGCACAAGCACCGCAGTCCATGTCTATCTTAAACTTACATCTTGCTGCCTAGTGCCAAGTGCCAACACGACAAATCACTGGTGACAGACTTAGGGAGATGGGCCTTGGGCCTATGGCCAGCTAGCTACATAAAGGGCGGCAGCCGCATCTACCAATTGGCTATAGGAAGCCACCAACTAGTATCAATAGCTATCAAGTAGTTATGGATAGATTAGATAACTGTCATTATTTGTAAATCTGTTATACGTTATTCAGCTGGCTATATAACGGTAGGCCTGTACCCCCGAAGCAAGCAATCAAAAATAATCTCCCCTCTTTCCCGCAAGTCGTCTCAGTCACCTGTAGTGTTCTCTTGTCCCTAACAGCCGAGCCGTCCCAGCAGTCTGTAACCCGTCATGAGCCATGCTCACTTCATGATCAGTAAAATTTGCACCAATCAATGAGTATAAATTTAAGAGAAAGAAAAAAAAATGAAAGAGCGACGGAGCAATGAGCATGTGTTGACAACACAGGCACACTGTGATGACAAGAAAAAAGTAATTGATAAATAAAATCGAATACCTAATGTCATTTAGCACTGACTGGAAATTGCAAAGATATACTTGCACATTCTTATCAAGATATTCAAAAAGCAAAAAGAGGAAGTGGTGCTTACTTGTCACCATACTGGCTGAGGGCAATAGCACCTAGTATCAAGGAATAAACTGTTTCTACCCAATAATCTGGTGAATGATTAGCACCAATATGTTTTAGGAGCCTCTTCAAGCACTTCAACAAAGGGGAAAAGCAGCGCCAATTATCCACATTTGTTGAGTCTTGATAAGTGTCACTCTCATTTTTTTCCTTATCATCTTGGTTAGGAGTATGGATTTGTGAAAATATCACAGGTACTGCACTTCTACAGATACTGGATGAAGCCACTTCCTTGAATGCCATGGAACAAGCTAGCATTTCCCGTCCAACAGGTAAAACCTGACATGCACCACAGTAAGTTATAATAAGATTGATCAACTGCTAGACTTTTCCATCAGAGAATACCTTATTCAGAAAGTGCCACAAGTTATCCTATTAAATTGGAACATATGATAGAATTCCTGCGTACTTGGGGCCCCTGGCATTTAAATTGTTTGCACATATAACTTTGGAACTAGTCTCTCTAAACTACTAAAAAGCAACAACACAACCACGTGGGAAAACAGAAGAGAGAGAAAAGTAACAGCCAACAGCACAAGAAACCTTGTCCTTATTCCATGTCGACATCCTCAGCTTTTCCTTCTCATCTCTATGAGAAATCATTTTGAAACTTCAGCTATTTCTTGAGGTTTTCCACCTCTATTGGATAGCGTGTAACAAAATCCAGAGATCCTTGACGTGATACTAAGGAAATTCCATTAGCGCCATTCCCATTTGAACCCAGCATTATCAAATGCCATTATACAGTTTCGGTCACTGACAAGTGGAACAAACATTTTTTTTTATGGCTAATGTTGAACCAAATAAAACTAAATGGACAGGGCAGTTTCAAATCATAAATGACTTCTAGAGTGGGCAAAACATGGTATTAATTATTTGACACAAGAAAAAGCTCCGACATAAGGCTCCATTTAGCATTGAGGTGGATTATGGTAATCCTGTTGGGTTGAACTGCTTTAGAGAATTGAGTGTTCGGCTACCTACTTATTTTTTTAATCAATTTGCATATGAACATATCTTTTCGTTGCGGTACATATAAGATGAAATTTGAGAGGACAACCATTAGTGAGCCGGATTTATCTACATTTAATTTGATTTATAAAGAAGAGTAATAAGCACGGCACAACACAATAAGCACGGCACAACACAGTTCGGCAACCGCAAACTGATCCTAAATCTTTCAGAGCAACAAAACTGTAAAAACCACGAAAAATATAGACATACACATCCTGGTTTCACAACAGAAGTACATAGCTCAGCTTTGAAATCAACAGAAAAGTAAAAAAAAACTAGTGAGTCGATAAGCATTGAAAACCACATCTACATGTACATGTTATCCTAGACAGCACAAAACAAATCGTACCTGGCATAACCCCAAGAGGTGATGCATGATAGAAGAGCACTCCTCAACACTAGCATTCTCATTCAGGCACCTACTTTGAATGAAGATAGTTAGTTTTCATATGTAAATAGTGACGTACTTCTAAAGTAAATAATCTCATAGTTGTGTGTGTACTCTTCAATAGTAGTATGCCCTTCATTAGATGGTTGGGTACTAAGATAGATGCAAGACATCTGAATAGAGGAATCCTCCATTTGAGCATAAGGAGTTCATTTCTGTAGGCTCCTCTTCCAGAAAACATCTTATCCTCCAAGTAAGACGCTTTGCTGCAAATCTGCAATAACTTCCTAAGAATCTGTGTGACTCCCATGTTCCATAGCAATGCCTGAATAAAGAGAAATGAGAGAGGAACAAGAGAGAAACAATTTCCATGAGTCATGAATAGCAGAGAACCTCTCACCTTGCCATTTGGATGTTCTGACAATTTTGCAATGAACTTAAGGAACTGATGCACCTGGAAATAATGTATTCAGCAACTTCAGATTGGAAGCAGTGAGTGCTGACATAAATGAAGAGAACTAAATTTGAGGGGAAAGAAGAGCTCCTTCAACCAAATATGGTGCTGAATAGCTAAACTGCTACGTGCTTGTTTGTTATAACAACTGGCAGGCAAGTTTACCGTTCTGAAATTCCTTACTGGACTAATTACTGTTAGTCAGTCAACAACAGTTCCAACCCAAGAAAACAGACATCCCTGTATAGTAGAAAAGGGGAAGACCGCAGAGAGGAATCTTCTAAGACGCAACACGGACAAGAGCCCAACAAGGGATCACGTTCCTGAAAGAAACTAGCAAGTTTCCCAGAATCAATCCGCCTCAGGTTTTCATGTGGCCAGCATCAAGGTAATTTTTTGGGGTGCTATTTCAATGGAACTGATTATTTAATATGTTTGAAACTTATAAACTTCAAGAAGAAACCAAACACCAAAACAGAAACAACCTGGTCTTTGGGAATAAACCAGACTCCAGGATTGACCATGGTTCCAGGGACCTGAGCACTAACTAACCAGTTTCTGGAGGAACTCACAAGGGTTTCTAATTTAAGTTGTCTTACAAAATAATATTTCTACAATTTGTCGGCACGCAACAAAACCTGTTGGCATCAGCATATAAAGCATTGTACAAGGACCTAATATTGACCTATTAAACAACATGGTTCTAGTAATAAACAGCCAAAAATAAGGGATTGCATTTCTCATGAGGAAACTGCCTTCTGCTGGTTGCCTCCAGCACTACAAAAAGTAACTGCATACATGACTACTAAGTGGGAGTATCAACAGACATTTGTTTGACGCATAATAACACACATATATAAAGCCATTATTACTTTGCATTATCATACCTTAAAGACCTCTCCCTCCGACAGGGAAGTTTCATTAACTTTATCCATTAACCAAATAAAAATCGGCCGAAGAAGAACAACCGCACACTCAATCTTTTCAGAGGCAACACGAACAATGAAGATACGAAGCATGTCTTGTATCACCATCAAGGCCTATCAGATGCAGTTGTCTATATAAGTATTTGATAAAGTGAAAAGCTGTTTGCTTCAGAGTGAAAAAGCACCAGGAATAAACAAAGCCATGACATACCGAAGTAGCAAAGTTGTCAATGACACGCGCAAGTCTATCAAGTTGCGGCATCACCCTTACAAGTAATATGGCTACATGTTCAGGATGCAGGTTCCAATTCACTTGTTTCTCAACTTGAGGCCCTAGAACTGTTCCAGTACTCAAAGATCTAATAGCACTCAGTGACGGAACTTCAACTTTCCACAGCCATATGCCTTCATCTGGGAAAAGATCACCCTTCCAGTGCAGATAAAACATATAAGAATAAGAAATGCTACTAGTACAAGTCCACCACCTGTATTTTTTCTCATAGAAACAAGTAGACATCTTAAGAATTCAAAAGGTAGAAGTGTAACTAAAAGGCTTACCAGAAGACAAAGAAGACTGCAGGCGTCCTTTGGACCTAATGGTACTGATGTGTTGGTAGGCTCAACATTTTCAAGAAGGCAATGAAACAGACCAGGTGCCCAATTATACAATGGCCAACAAGCAAGTGCTGACGTAATAAGCTGGCAAACAACACCAAAACTGACAGCAAAACTAGGAAACATGAAGGACAAATCTGCAGCACATGCTGCTAGTCTTGGGCTGAAAAAATACAACTGCAAATGTTTATGTGAAAGAGGGTGTGTGTCGTTGTTATACAGAGGGCTATAGGAATAACCTGACTTCTCGGTGTAACCGCAGAAGAGCAGTAAGAAGTTTTTTGTTGCGATATTGTTCCTTTGTTCCCTGCATAGATGGATAAATCCAAGACTAAAAATATGAGCAGCTGGAGACATTCACATGCTTAGACAGAAGCCATACTAATATTGACCATGTCACAAAGAATAGGACAGAGCATGTTACATGTAATATATGAAGGAGGTTTATCAGCAAGACAAGAGAGGGAATCATGAGATCAACAAGAGCCTGTTCATGAGTTCGGTCTAAAAGCAATTCCGTGGTGGAACTCAGTTCAGCCCCTTCATCTACAAGGTAATCTGGAAGGAAGAATTACAGTGAAATGAGGTAAAGCAAAATTTGCTTCATGAACAATACAATGTACAAGAAAAAGATAATATCACATTTCAAATAGTAACCAAAAATATAAAGCACAAGGTGCTCACCGTAACTATTGGACAAGCGCTCAAGCATAGACTTACAGTTCATCAGGACTATGTATATAACAGTAATTGCACCTTCTTCGAAAAGAGACGAAGCCACATCCTTCATAGACAGCAAAAAAGATGGCATGCATTTCATTGTAAATTAGAAGTCTGGAATAAATATGATAAAAGAAAGAGAATTAGCTTACCGTATCTTCTGAAATAAATGCCAAAATGCGGAAAGCCGTTGTTAATTGAACCACGGAAGTGCTGCACAAAGCAACTCCATCAAAGTACTTGTCCGCAACAAGCTTACCAAGAAGATTATCAATGACTTGACCATCTGAAGTATTATTTGAATCTGCAACTACATTCTCAACATCCATCGAATCTGACACGAGCACATTTCCAGAAGAAAGATGAGCATCTCCACCAGAAGCTAGAATAGCAGAATAACGAAGAAGCCCAACAGCACCATTTCTCTGGTATACAACACCAGCATCAATCCATTCAAGCAACCTTGTTGGAGCATCTTTCCTGTTTGAACCTGGAGAAGACGAATGCAAAGCCTTGTGCAGATCAACAGCAAAACCAATCCACGATTTAAGTGATGAAGCAGTTGAATCTGCAACCAAAACTTCAAGAATTTCTGCAGCCGAATGAAAGATAGCAAGACCCAAAGGAGACCCTCCTGAGATCAGACAGTCACAAAGAGATGTAAGCCTTTGATCAAAACCTCCGAAATGAAATATCCAGAAGAATATAATAATTCAACTGACCATTTTTTGTCATGATTGAATCAAGATCCTTGTACGAAGAAAGGGAACTCAATAGAACTGATATTGCCTATTACAGGAATATTGACATCACACACAGCTCAAGTAAGTTATATTAAGAATGACAGATGAAAACAACACCACACACCTCAGGGAAGTAGCCGAGAGCTAATAATGCTTGACGACCTGAATCAGACCTACATCACACATACTGATTATGTAAAGATATGCACTGAAGTTCATATGGAGAAGCCTATAAGAGAAGATACCGAAAATAGCTTGTGTGCCCTTTCTACATACGCGTAACTTTGTGTTCGGCATTACAGAATTCAAATAGTACATTAAATTCAGATATTCCATATCACAGTGTTACTTAGGATATTACTTTACAGACAATGAAACTGTCTATTATCCACCAAACGCTGACTTTAATACTGACCTAGAAATAGCACAAAGTTCCCAAAGAACCCACAAAAGCTCGTCGGAATTCACAGGAACTGCAAGTAGCCTATTGGCAGCACTTCCCTACAGAGCATAACAATTCAATCATCAACAAAAATAAGAACTACAGAATTCAAGTCTGGTCAGTTATTTACCAATGATTTATGCTCCTACATCAACAGGTTAGACAAATTTCTCAGAAAAAAAAACCGAAGTTAGATAAATCACTTGCAAGCTAAACAACATTACTACAAGTAGATGTAACAGCATGCATTATGTGGATGGAACGACAAATAGCATGACGGAATGAATGATTTACGTAGTAACGATATGTTGAGGTAACACCAGCAAAAACAAAAACCGAACAAAAAAGTGGGAAAAAATGCAAAAGATGGCACAGCGTACAATATATAGGAGAACTTCCATATAATGGTTCAAGCAAAAACTAGGCTAGAAGTAAGACTTTCTTAGGTGAAGATCATCCCACATTCCCACCTAATCTAACGTTCCGATGTTCTGAATTCAAATCCTAGTGATTAATATATTCATATCTATATGTTAAGAAGATTCTAAAACAATAAAAAATGAGTATTCTCATGCAATGAGCCTGCACAAACCACTTTAAGATGTAGCTCTGTGATCATTCCAACTTCCTGTGGGCGGCAAAAGAATCCTTTCGACAAAAGAACAAAGGCCTGCCTAAGAGTGATGCATTCTGTTTTATTCATATCTTTACCATCTTGAAGAGAAAGAACTATAAGCTCAGTTGCTTCAGGTTGACTGAGCAAAAAGATAACCCTGGGAACAGAAAAGGGTGACTTCATGTCAAAATGTGAGGAAAATCAAGATTCAAAGATAGCAGTTAAAAATGTGCAATCAAACCTGAACGACAAAAAAGAAGGGAGAGGACAATGGACTCAATAGATGATGCTATCTCCATCAAAACTTCAGCAGCAGACCCACTTGCCGAATGCATTATCTGTGACGACAATAAGGCTGCTGACAGAGGAAAAAAAACCTCTTTCCTGTTTTACGAAGAACACAAACATAAAGTCAGATTTCTAAAACAAGTCCAGCCATGCTCACTGTCAAGTTTGATAACCAGCAGAGTGTAAAACAAGCAATAGTAGCCATATTTAAAGCAACACAAATATTTTAGGATATTAACCCAAAATAAGTGCCAATAAATAGTTATATAAAGGCCAATTTACATTCCTGTGTTAATCTTGTTAGTTACAGTGAATGTTTACCAAAATTAGTAAAAGTGTTATGTACCAATACTGTAACTATTCTATGTAGTTGGGAAGCAGAGATAAAATAATTAATTTTGAGTTAGACTGGATTGCTAGAGATAAGAGTTTAGTAAATTGAAATGCTAGAGATAAAGTTTGAGTAAGATTGGATAGTTAGATAAACAGTTGAGTTAGACATGATTGTTAGAGATAGAGTTAAGCAGCAAAGAACTGAGTCTCTCCCACCTAAAAGTTCATTATCCCTAATCTATGGCCTCTGATGCACATACAAGAGCATCACCAACGATGGTTTGATAGCCCTCACCAAATCGAGCAAGCAATTCAAGAAAAGTTCGACGTCTATAGAAGCACAAGCCAGGGCCCTCAAGGAGCAGCCAGGAACTCCGAAAGCACACATTAGGGCATTGGAGGAGCGACCAACTTCAACATGATGCTGCCTCCATAACATCAGCACACCACAACCTCCACACAGCATGATCAACAGCAGCAGCAGTTCAGGCGTGGCAGCTGCAGCCAGCAATTCAGGAGGCCCTTCGGCAGGCTACAACAGCTGATCATGTTGATAACATTCAGCATAGTTTTTTACGAGCAGGGCCTATAAAAGACAGCATGGCTGGTTCTTATGGAACAAGCAAAGTCTCCTATTCTCTAAAGTCCCGCTGTCCTTTTTCCCTTGACTGGCTATTGTTGACCTATGGCTCCCAAATCAGTGCCCTCCTTCACGTAGCAATGTTCTACCTCAAGTCGTCGCCACATAACTCCTGCTGACAGATGTTTATCCCCGACTAGCGTACATGACATTTGGTATCAGAGCAGTTGATTCTGGACGGCCCTTGTTTCAACATGGCCATGACTGAAGAGAGCAAGGTGAGGTGCATGCTGTGGTTGCTGACAAGCCTGCTGTGCCTATTGTTCAGTCTGTTGCTCCCAAACATGGAGGCAACAGCAATCAAGGACTCATGGTGTTCTAACACGACATGGCACCAGTATTACAGGATCTCACCAGTATGGGGCTACCAAGGGCTGCAACAATGGCCACTACCACAGCTCAAGGGTGAACAGTTCGTCGACGAGGGGAGGAGTTGCCATGTGCAAAATGACGAGTGCAATAGCAGCAGCATTTTAGGCGTGGCAGCTGCAGCCAGCACTTCAAGAGGCCCATGCACAGGACAGCACCAATAGCAGCTAATCAGTATGATCACATGCGGCGTCTTATATGTTATCTAGTTTTATTTAGTTGTTAGGTGCACCTCATCTGCTAGTTGCATCTTAGCTATTTTATATTAGGAGCCAAGCCTATATACAGTTGGTTCAGATAAGGCAAACAAAGACGAATTAGGCAAAGCATCCAAGTCCCTGAAGTCCTGCAGTGATCTTTCCTGACAAACTATTCTACATAAATTCCTCCCACAATCTGTACCATCCTTCACTTAGAATCATTCTAGCTCAAGCCGTCCATGTATAACCTCCCTCCGACGGATGTTACCCCATCGTGCATGAAACAAAATAGAATTACTTTTGTACCATCACATGTAACAATGACAAGCGGGGCCCAGGATCACATGTCAATGAAAATTTGGATGACTTTTCCCAACTCAATGATATTTCCGATCACATTGAGCAATATCATTATCAATTACACCCTTCGTTTTACTATAACTATCCCCAATCTCAGGAGTCTCCATTTCAAAATAGTGTCTATTTCTAAGCCAACTGAGAAATTGTTATTTTTAAATCGACAATCTTGGGCGTTGATTCTTGATCCGACGACGTTAATTGGGTAGTGCACATTTTAGAAATTATGTGCAACTTTAGGTTTAGACATGTGCAACTAGACAGTTGCACATTTCTAGACCTAAAGTTGCACAAACTTTTTTGTGCAACTATAGGCTTAATAATGTGCAACTCAGTCGACTAAGAAATGACTGAGAAATACAATTTTTCAGGCGACTTAGAAGTAACAAATCCGTCCAAAATATGTCCATTCAAGGAATCAAGAGTGTAGTTAATGCTATGTTTCCACTTTTTACCCTAATTTAATGCTTTGGAAGAGGTTAAGTAGTTGCATGTTATTTAATAGGGGTATGCATGGTCCTTTTATTAAATCCTTCTTAGATCTAATGTTTCCTTGATCTATGCACATGATGAGATAATGACAGTTACAATGAAACAGAGAGTAGTAATTACAATATGACTAAACAAAACGGTTGTCTATGTAAAGAAGAGTAATGGCCAAAGAAAAGAGGAAGACTGTTATCACGGCATGGGCAAACTTTCCCTGTGTAACCGGTTAAAGGACCTGGCATTTACTGGCCATGCAAACTGGTTAAAGAAATATCAACACAAGAGGTTCCGTCGGGTACTGTTCGATTTGTCGGGTACTGTTTGATTGAATCAAACACCCTTTTATGAGCCTCGGTCCACACAAATTGCTCTTTCTCTATTGCCCCCGGCTCCTCAACCAGCCTGTTGTATTGGAGGTGAACCTTCTTAGGAATTAATCTTCCAAATCAGCCTTTTGCCATTCTTTTTATTTCTGGGGCTGAGGTCTGGATGATTGCTTTCTTTGGCCTTATTCCCTTCTGCTGGACTGATAATCCGAGAAAGTTACTAGCCAAGACGGCAAAGGTGCATTTCAAAGGATGAATTGTAGACTTTGGGAAAACATGAATACTAGCAAGTATCAATAATACAGATAACCATAATATAGAGGAGATACGCTGATGGCTGACCCACAGCAGGATATGGTTTAGGCTATGTAAAATTACAACAGCCAGATAGGATAACGCTATAACGAAGATCCAAGATGTTAGATTGCAGATAAGAGCCCCAACAATCTGAGACCAAAATTAACATAAGAACTAGGAAGGTTTTGATGAAGTGGACATGATATGTTGAGACTTGAGAGCAACCAGCACCTGTGTTGAGACCCAAGCTGACTAAATTCACAATGCTTTTGATATCATGGGAGCAAATTGTGCCAAAAGAAATTTCAAAGTAAAGAAGTGTATAAACGCAGAAAGGATCTTCTACCAACAGAATTTCGAAGTTTCAGACACCACACTAGTGTGGGCTCATTGTGGATGAAAGCATATTGTGAGCAATTCATTTATTAGTGTGGATTTGCTACACAGGCGGGTACTACCCCATCGGTTGCAGCCGCGGGATCCTAGTCGTGATGTGTGCACCTATTTCCCACGTACCTTCACAATTGACCTAGTGGAGAGTGTCTGCGGACGATTAACAGATGCGCTAATTGTATACTGGAGCCATTAGGTAGGCCATTCCCCTGCTACTTTTCAAGTAATAAGTTGTTTATTATTATTATATTATAAGGAATCCAAAAAAGCTGTTTTACTGTCAGGGGATGGTCTATATGGAGGTAGGCTCCTTTGTCTTCCAGAATAGAATAAAAGCAGAGTTAGGAGGGGGCAAAAGTACAATAAAGCAGTATGAAGTACCAGAGAAATGGCAATTAAATCCAGATTAAGCCATAGCAATCACCACATATCCTGGTGAGCTTTTCCAGTGAACCTTTCTTTATGAAACATGATGCTTCCCAATATACACTTTTTGTTTAGTTTCAGTGGCAGCATTTTGTTATTAATATAAGTTTCAATGGCAGTATGATAGATGTTCATTCTTACCTTAGTATGATAGACGTTCAAAAACCAAGCAACACTGTGATTAAAAAAAAAGCACTAAACACTTGTATTTCTCTCTCAGCTGGCAAGTAAGCAAACTGTATATATGACTAGAAATAGCATCTTTGACCAACATAGTGTCAGCTCTGTATGCCTGACACCTTTACAAGGGGCAGGCTGGGGTACAAAAGAGTGATGGGACACCGATCCCCACATGCAGTCTAAAGCACTACATTTCTGCAAGTAATCACAAGGTCCGACTAGAATGAGTTCCTGTCTACCCAATGGTGAGGCTGGCGTGCATAGCTACCCCCATGAATGGCTAGATATTTCCCATTCATTTATTTCATATGCAATGGGCCATTTCTCAATGTTACCATGTTGAATTCAACTTCAAATGTATCGTACACAAGAGCAAAGATTGATAGGTGGACCAACAGAATAAACTTTCAACCAAAGCAGCTAGTGCAGATTGATAACAAGCACTAACCCAACTTTCTTCAAGATTTATAGCGCATATAGGTAAAGAATATGTAAGGAAAACTAAGAACTGCATATTCACAGTGTTACCTGGATAAGCGATAACAAATATGAATCAGTATCAAACTGCAAGAAACTGTATTTGGAAGAAGTTATAAGACCAACTGTTGCTTTGTATGACAGTGAATCTTCCAAGTGACCAAACTTGGATATTCTTCTAGCAGTAACCACTGGTGAAGGATCTTCAATAGGGCCGCACACATTTATCAATTTCTGCATCAGCACATCATAAGATAACTGTTAACCCATTTCACTTCCGAGGAGGATGTTGTACATACAATTGTATTGAATTGGTGTTTGCCTATAGAAGGACAATTTTAGAAACTTACCAACATTTCGGCAAGTTCAATACTTGCAAAAATAAGAGATGAAACTCCGTCAGTGGAAAGTTCATCAGAAGGTAGATCAGAAACCACCTTGATCACTGCAGACTGCAAATCAACCATAAGCTTCATACAATCTACACAGTACACTAAAAACAGACATATTGCCACAGTTAGGTAGGTATGACATTTCAAACCTCAAATCTAGATAATATCTCATAAAAACGCAAGCGTTGTAGAACATATGTAGCAAGAGAGGCAATATCATGTCTTTCTTTTTCCAGTAGAAGCTTCAATAAAGAACAGTAGCCATCGCTGCTGCCAATAGGTATACTGCTGTGATCACTTCGTGGCCACCATCCCAAGAAAGCTTCGCATCCAACACCATGCCGAGTAGCATTCTCAACAATACCCAAGAGAAGCAATGTAGTAGCTGCAGATTTGGGGGTCTTCCAACAAAGCAGATTAATGATTTGCTCCATCCCGCCAGCATCAACAAAATAGAAGCAACTCTCTTTTGAGGAGCATAGTAGGAGAACCAAACTCAAAGACATTACCAACCATTTATTCTGGAAAAAAAGGGCACAAGATAGATAAATCGTGTAACACGCACGTCACACAGCCATATGACAGTTTATCAAGTGATATAAGATAAATTACCTGAGGATGGCACTGTAGATCAAGTAATGAACTGTTTCTGTAATATGGGAAACAATTGTTAAACAACTCAAATAGGATTTTGGTCGTGGGCAACTCCTCCACTCCAAAGGCAAAGCCATTATCATCGGAAGGAACACTGTCAGCAGCAACAGAATGGACATTTTTCCAAATTTCAATGAGCTCATCACTAGCTTCAATAAGAGTATTGCTAATTCCATGGGGATCATGATTACTCTTGGTGAAGCCATTCAAGTCTTGATTCCAACTATATAGCATGCAGTTTGTACTTGCAGCCAAATATTTTGAAACAGCTGAGACAACTGCACTTTCGAGGTTAGGAATTAGATTCTCCACATTGGGTATTTGGTAAATTGTAAGTGTTAAATGTAGAATTTTCTTCGCTTCAATTGATAGGTTCAACTCTGTGGCTTGAAAACTCAATGGTTTTAGTGAAGATAACGATTCTTCAAATTTAAATCTGGATGAGTGCAGTGCTGGTGGCAGGTCTTCGAGCTTTCCCTCTGACGGCGAGCTGACCACATTTGCAAGAGAATGATCCAGATCTAGTTCTATGTTGAATTGACCAAGGTCTTCGGCAGTATTCCCATAAATTACAAGAGTGAGGCTGCGATAAGTTCCCCGCAGCACTAAATGATTTGTAACAATAGCCTGCGGAGTAGAAAAGCAAAGAAAAATGTTTCAAGCAGCAGAAAAAATCATGCCCATCTACATCAGGAATGGAAAACAAGACAGAGATGTGGCCAATATAAGCAATTAAATGCCTACCACTTGATATAATACCAGGGAAAAATATAAATCACCAAAAGGCTAAATACCGCATAGGTCACTAGGCCATCCAGTGTCTTTTATTGAGCTTGTCAAATCTACTAAAATGACATGAATCCATATCAAGTTAAGCATTCACACATTTAGTACTGCAATAGAAAAAGCAGGTATGACATGCAGAAAAAAGAAGCATATAGGCACAATATAAGATCTATCGACAATATTAGGAGGGACAGGGAGCGACAAAATTGACATGGGAGGAGGCAGTAAAAAGAGACTTAAAAAATTGGAATGTATCTAAAGATTTGTCTCTAAATAGGACCGCGTGGAAATTAGAATCCACGTGCCCGAACCATAATTTTCTTTTCAAGTCATTTCCTTTTATCTTTTGGCTTATGAATTTTTATTGGGTTTCATCTCTAGCCTACCCCAACTTGCTTGGGACAAAAGGCTAGTTGTTGTTGTTGTATAGGCACAAGATAGGGAAACTGCACAAACTAGAAACTTGGAATCAGGCATCATACCTCAACTTCTAGCACATTGGATGAAGAGTGTGAATATAAGAAAGGCAGGCAAAGGCGCCTAAATCGAGACTCCCCATCGCAGTGAACAAAGACTTCCAAAGCAAATGATGGTGGGGAAGTAGCACTGGATATAACATGAACAACATTAATCAAGGAAGATGGCTCATCAATGAGGACAAAAGGCGGAAGAAGGATGTTACATGTAAACACATTACAAAATGTGAGCGCATATGCTTTAAACTTGCCAATTAATGTAATTACTCAGTACTCTCAAACTAAAGGGAACTGGAATGTTACGCTTAAGGAACATTTTTTAGAGGTATCAACAGAGACAGACAAAGTACATTAGCTAGGTATTTTTTTCTATAAAAACCGAAAATACAATATCTTCCATAAGTGACATGATAGAGCGAGGGAAAATCATTTCAACCTCCCATATTATTCATGCACACTTTAATAATGATGCAGTTGTTAGACTTGATTATCATTAGCCCTTACTAAGTGATTAAGTAGTAACTTGGGTGAAGCTAAAAAGCACATGAGTGTTAATTCCTTTGTCCATGAGCCTAAGTTGCCTATCATCTACAATTAGTTTCATTAAACACTTCACAATCTGACATCGAGTCTCATGTGTACTACATCAGTGCACAATGTTCCCTAATTTCCAATAAAAGGTGCATAATGTTTCATTTCCCTAAATGCTTAGGGATTGATTAAGCGCTTCTTCTACCTATCTAGTTTTTTCACGCCTTCGAATGACCCAATGAAGTGTAATTATGTGCCAAACTGTGTCGTTAGGTGATTTTTGTCAATCCTAAGTGTGTGCCTAACTCCACCATGGTTATCAAGATTGGTATCATGTTACTTTACTACTACAACATTCTAAGCTCCAACTATTCTTTGATACAAAAGAATTTTCTTTAAGAGAATTTTTCTTCCATCAACTAGCAGAATTTCCTGCGAACTGTATGGTTAGAAATTACCGTACATTGTATTTGTTATTATGCAACTATAATGCCGACAAAATATATGGTTATTTGTTATACAACTGTAGCAAGTAGTCAAGCAAAAGAAATAGGTAAAGCTTAAATAGAAAAAAGAGAGGAACAACAACCATGGGCAAATTGTAATGCAACAAATTTACCTTGACTATAGTTATCCACAATCAATTCATATCATTATTAGACATAAAAGTTCAAAAACTCATAGAAGTGGCCCGCATTTTTTGGCAAACCACAACAGCCAAATAAGTTTTAGATGATAATCTTCTGCAGGACACACATTCTATCACTATCAGAACTCACCTAACAAGGTGTGCACATGGAAAATACATTTTCTTCTGATAATAAAAGGGAGCAAAATATAAGTGCAAAAATTATTCAGAAGAAACGTTTCATACCCAACAAGTGATATGTTTGGTGTAGAAGGAGAGGCATTTTGCTCAAGAAACTCACAAGCAGTAATGACAACAGGTTCAGAAAATAGCACCTGTGTGATGTAACAGAATAAAGTGAACTCAAGGAGAAGAAATAAAATATGAATTTAATTAAACAAAGGAGTCTCCCTCCTGCCATCTCTCTGAACAGTAATTACTTGTAATCTTTTACACCCCAACAATCGATTCTTGTGTCGTGAAAATGTCCAAAGGTCAAAGGTGAACACCTTCGGATGTTTGAATACTAGGGATGCATAGCACCGCATGTAGCTAATGCCTTTTGCAGATATTTATATTCAAAGTTTTCTTAATATTTGTGATAATAAAAGGCTGAGATAACTGTTTACTAGTAAAACAACTGCTATTCAACAAGAACACTTTGTTACATTTGTTAGGGTATGCATGGTAGTCTGAAATGAGAAAGTTACAACACATATGATAGGACTTCCCGGAGATATATTTATGAAGCCTGAAATTATTTACTAAAATTCCAGCAAGGGTGGGTCAAATATTTATCTCAAGAAGCTGCTTCACATATACTGGGAAAAATACAAAACTCGTGCATAAAAAAATATGCACCAATTAACCCAGATCCTTACTCTCCAGTCTAATTAAGTGCAAGTTTGGTGCATCAATGGAACCCGTGGAATACGACAGGCCGTAGAACTTAACAATTCGAACGTCTGCTCAACAAGCAGCAGCAAGATTTTCACCGCAGATTGCAGAGCAAAGTAACAGAAAAGAAGGCCGAAAAGCGCACCTCGTCGACGTACTCGTCAAGCTGGGAGTGGAGGATCGTCTGCGCGAACAGCACGACCGGCTCCGGGCGTCCCATCGCCACGGACCGTTTACACTCGACTCCGGATGCCTGGGCGAGCGAAAGCAGGGGAGCTAAAACCCTAGCGTTCGCCGAAGCGTGTGAGGGCGAGGAGACGGGACGCTTACGCAGGTGGTGTCCACAGCCACCGGGGCGAGACGAGCCCGCACGGGATGCGGCGGCCGGTTCAGTCCTCCTCGTCGGCGGCGGCGAGAGGAAGGGAAGATAGGGGAGAGGAAAGGTTGAGTTTTTCTCGGTAGGGCGGAGGGAGTTGGCACGGGGCGTGGAGGCGGTTCGGTTCGACCGTTCGAGTGATCACGGATAGTACAAGCCTTCGATAGCACAAACCAGCTAGATGTTAATTAGTTCTGGCAAATATTTCACGGTGTACGGACGTAGAAGTATACGGATCTTAAAATACTATATATATATATATAATAACTCAAACTCAAGCTCGATTCACCGATGTATACTATCTATAGATAACAAATCCGGAATGATATTATGTCGTGATATATATAGCGTTGGTGCCTCTGCTATTTGCCGGAAACATGTGTACTTATCTTGTCACGAGGGCCAGACAAATTCGAATTTTTTAATATTATTTTTTTGGTAAATCGTAGGAGTACAACACCAATTGGAGGAATTTCAAAAATGGAGACCCGTCGGCACAGCAAATGCCAAAAACCATAAATTGGCACACCAATTGCCGATTACTTGGTTGCTCGGTAACTTGCATGTCGAAAAGTCAAGTTGGCACCCCATGTGCAGATTTTCTGGGGCTGTCGGCAAGCCGTTTGCCGACTTGGGGCTAATCGGCAAGCCTCGTGTGCCGACTTGTTCCAAGTTGCCATTTACGGACCCGACTCGTCCCGCACGGCGCACGCGCACACCCGCACCCGAGTGTTGAGGCGAGCGGCGGCGGCGGCGCGGCTTGGAGGGAGGGCGGCAGCCGGGGGCGTGGCGAGGCGAGCGGGGAGGCCGGCGGCGAGGCAAGCGCGGGGGCCGGTGGCGAGGCCAGCGCGGCGGCCGGTGGCGAGGCCATGGGGCGGCGGCGCGGCGTGGGAGAGAGGAGAGGAAGAGAAAAGAAGGAGGAGAAGAAGAGAAGAGAAGAAGAGAAGGAGGAAAAAGAGGAAGGAAAAGAAGAGAAGAAGGAGGAAGAAGAGGCGAGGAAGAGAAGAAGAGAAGAAGGAAGAAGAGGGGCCTCCTCCGCAGAATTTTTCGTCGATCAGGTAAACCCGAATTTTCAAAAAATTTATCGATTTAGTTTATTAATTACAAAATTTTGTCTTTTGTAGCTTAGTATTAGCATGATAGCTTTGAAGTAGAAATAATATTAATACGTTAGGTATATGAATCTACCTGATTCGTTTTAGAATAATGTACGTGCAGCGTTTTAGAAATTGAATTCCATCTATAATTGCATATGTCATGATTTTGATCATATAGTTGCCGATATTACAAAATAGTTATACAGAAGTAGAAAAATATAGAAGAAATAGAAGTAGAGTACGATTGTATAATATTGTTATTATAGATCAGATGGACATACGTAGCTACATATTACGAGTCTCCTGCATTTTGAACATATGTGAATTTTACGAAATAATATTACGGATGACAGGAATGTCTGATATAGTGAGATTCAAGATTTTCTTTGGTCCTGGAGAAGTGAGGACGAACTCGAATGGAGTTGATCTTAGTTCATTCAGTTACACTGTATTGCCTCTGCAAAATCCCGAGTCGATGAACATTAGAGAAGCTAAAGACTAGTTCACCCTAGCTTTGGTCTTGATACGGACAAGTATAGCGTCAGCATTCAAGCTGTGTTTACAATGTCCTTAAGTTCTTTGCGCTGGGATCTGATGTCCGTTGAAAGAACGAAGGAGTGCACTTCTTGGCTAGGGTCTGTAGCGGTCGTAAGGATGATCCTGTTGCTTTGGTGCAAGCTGTTGTGAAAGATCAAACGGGGTATCAATGTACAGCGTATGAAGAAGATCACATAAGTGCATCAGCGCAAGGGGTAACAGAGTACGGAGCCGGAGAGCATTCTGAAGCAGTGATTCCGGGAGGAATGAGATCTAACCATGGTCCTACCGGGCGGGCGGACGAAGCTGAGGAATTTGAAGAGTTGGTGGAGGCTATGGAGCAGAAAAATCTAGCGGGCGTTGCGCAAGATGATGACGAGGAGGCCGATGATGAAGATAGTGCTGAGGACGAAGAGACTTCTGATCGTCAAATTCCTAGCGGGTGGGACCAAGAACTATAGGGTGGTATGCGTGTGACAGATGGGCATGAGTCATCGTGGGAGTTCAGAAGCAATGAGATAAAACATGACACCATGTATCGCAACAAGTTCGAATTAAAAGATACAGTTGCTCTATGGGGTATGTCCACGCAAAGAACATTTTACATTCAGGTGTCTACCCTGACCCAGTACACCGTAAAGTGTAGCAGTATTGGTTGTCCTTGCTCTGTGCATGCTCACATCCCGAAGTACGAAGTGACTTGGATTGTTACTAGAGTAGTGCCTCATAACTGTGTTCGATCCAACGTCCTCGCAAAGCATCGTAACATGACTTCAACTTGTTGTGGACACTACAAGGCAGGAACCCGAGCACGTATGTCGACATCAAGTATACGTTGTCATCCGAGTCACCAGGATTTAAAGAGCTGAACCGGGCTTTTTTCTCCTTCGGAGCTTGCATTGAAGCATTTAACCATTGCCGACCTTTGCTGTGTGTTGATGGTACATTCTTGACAGGCAAGTATAGGGGGCAAATCCTTACCGCTATTGGAGTGGACGGTAACAACCAGATTCTTCCACTAGCTTTCGCATTTGTTGAAGGCGAGAACTACGCAAGCTGGCTATGGTTCTTCAGAAGACTGAAGCGAGGTGTCGTAAAAAATTGACCGAACTGTTGCATACTCCATGACAGGCATCCCAGTATATTGAAGGTCGTGAAGACTCTTACAAACCCCGGACCGGATGAGTTTGAACCCTGAGCTGATATACAAAGCCGATGGTGCATTCGCCATCTAGGGGCAAATTTCTACCGGCAGTTTAGGAACAAACGTCTTATGAATCTCTTCAAGAGGCTATGCAAACAAAATTAGCAGAAGAAGTTCTACAAATTGTGGGCTAAGCTTGATGAATTCACTAAAACAGAGTTAACTCAGTAGAGGAAGAAAGCCGCGGCAATTGCAATAGCAGCGGACGAGGAGCCGAAAGAACTGTGCACTCTACCTGGTATTGACCCGCCAGGTGTTAGAGGAAGAAGGGTGGACGAATCAAGACCTTCTCCGAGTGGATCGAGAATGAGCCGAAGGAGAGATGGTCCTTGCTCTTCGACACTCACGGAGCGAGGTACAGTAACATGACAACAAACCTGGTGGAGGTGTACAATAGGGTACTTCGTGGACAGCGCGGTTTACCCTTAGTTGCTATAGTCGAGAGCATACTTCATGGGACAATCCGGTACTTCCAAAAGAGGTATTAGACAGCTGCATTGCACATGAGCACCTACACTGAAACTCCTTTTAGAGTGACTGTCATGCAATACATGGAGCAGAAGATAGCAAAGGGAAAGATACACACGGTCATAAGGATTGGCAACCTGCAACATAGGTATGAAGTTCGACTACGGGATAAGACAGGTTTTGGAACCGCAAATGAGGTTCGGACGTTCGAGGTTGCTTTTGGGTGTGAAGGAATTCCAACCTGTAGCTGCACATACAACAAGTCTTTTCTTCTACACAAGCCGTGCTCACATGTGCTCGCCGCGTGTGGGCTAATTGGTATGGACTCTTCCTCTTTCATGTCACCGTTTTATTTAAAGGAGTCCGTCCTTGCAACATGGAGCGGTGAAATTACTGGATTCCGTGCTGTCGACAACTTCACCACAGTAGAAGAGGATCAAAGGGAATACATACCGCACTGGAGCCTACTTCGTGACAACAGGGGGCGGCGTAGAGTTCGTCGAATTCGTAACGACATGGATGAGTCAGAGGTTGGGGGCCCTACAAGGCAGTGCTTGCATTGTGCTGCTTATGGCCATCGGAAGAAACATTGTTCCAAGTTAAAGGACCAAGCGGGAGGTGATCCCACGGTAAGTACATCGGCAATCCCTTCTACTAGGACTGGACGAGGGCTTGGAGAACATGGCTTCGCGGAGTGAGAACAAGGCTTCGTACTGTTATGTCCTGAATAATGATTTGTACTTTTCCAGTTATGTTCGGTATGTAGTACTCTGTTCGAATATGAAAATGTTTGTAATAACTGTAGTGAACTTCTAATATGTGCCTGGTTCACCCGTCTATTATATAATTGAACTTCGTTGTTGTAGTCTCCAGTTATGTTCGAAAATGCTTGTAATGATTTTACTTTCATGCAGTACTGTTTCACATGTGCTACGTGTTATGATCATACAACAGCCTTGCAGGTATGACGAACTTTGAGTTGCTCGATGCTCGGGTGGACAGTAAGCACTGAGCGAAGAAGATTGCCAACGGCGATTTCAGCCCGGTTTTTAAGACCCGTACCCCCCGTGTGGCATTGAGGATTCACCCAGCGTGGATCAATAGGTACATCCACGCGAGAACCCATGTGAGCAAGTTATTTTGATTTTTAATATGCGTTCAATTCTACAGGTTGGAATGGGCGGGTCTACTGTCCCTGGTATGGATGGTGGAGGGCACAGACGAGGACTACTAGCTCCTGGGTGAGGACGGGGAACCTCACGACATGGAGGTCAAGTCTAGACGTTTTCCCTTCAACAGCGCGTTATTGACGTGCCTCGTAGATCGTTGGAGGCCGGAGACCCATACCTTCCACTTTCCTTGGGGAGAGATGGCCCCGACGCTGCAGGACGTGTCTTACCTGCTAGGTCTCCCGATCGCGGGGACAGCGGTTGGACCTTTGGAGGCTTCACCCACCTAGCGTGTAGATCTCGTGCAGCGCTTCACTGGTGTTCGTCCCCACGACGATCCCCTGCTTCCTATCGACGAGCACCAGAAGCACGGCCCAAAGTGGGTGTGGTACCGACGGTTTGAGGTTAGTGCGAACAACCTATATCGGTCGTGCGGTTGTTTTCTAAAGTTGTAACCAAATGAGCATTTCGTGCAGCTAGCAGAGCTTGATTGGCCTGGTGAGTATTTGATGAACCATCAGGTCACTCGTTCGTTGGAGGTGTACATCATGTGGCTTTTCGGCTACGTGATGTTCACAAATTCTCACGACGACACGGTCGATGCGCGTCACATCGAGATTGCGAGACAGATAGCGGACGCGCAGGACCCCAGTGATGTCCCACCCAGGAGTTAGGGATCGGCCGTTCTTTCGGCCACTACGCGCTGTGTGACGCTTGCACGAGGAGTACGAAGAAGCCGTCGTTGCTTGGCTGCCCTCTTCTGCTGCAGGTTAGTTATTCGTAGTACTATATTATGAATATTACACAATATGTTAGCATCATTACATTACATACTTTGCAGGTTTGGTCGTACGAGCGTTTCCCTATAGGGAGACCATTCGTGAACACGGACGAGCCATACAGACTTAAGTTGTACCACAACAACTCACTCGGGGGACCTACTTTCGGTTCGCTGTGGACATGGCGTCGGGTAAGTTAGTGCTTCCGACCGTACATACTTTTGCTATATCCATTTGATTGTTGACACTTACGTGCTTGTGCTCTCATTCTACAGCCACAGTTTGCGTCTGCACAGCTGAGAAACTGCTACCTCGCGTTCACGGAGTAGTTCGACTTCTTGCCTCACGAGAAGGTCACGTGGGAGCCTTACACTGAGGAGGCGAGGCTCTATCGTGCTCCACACGGTCTTTCTCCATTGTGCACTAGGGACGATGCATACTGGATGACAAAGAAGGAGTTAGTCTTCGATATCTTCGTCGAAGACTACGCTGTGCATCGTGTGATGCGACAATTCGGCCTACACCTGGACGGACCACCGGCACACGCACTTTCTCTGGATCGTGCCACGCATGGGTACGTCCAATTTACCTTCGTGTTTCGGAATCAACTAAATTACGTACATATCTAAAGCGTTTGAAATTTGTAATTATGCAGATGGTCTCGTAGATGGGAGTCTGTTAGGGCACAGGAGTGGACACAACTCCTGCACCCTTTCATTCAGGCTTGGGGGCGGCTACGGTGGACTGTTGGGAGGAGTCTAGGGTCTTTGACATTCAGGCCCATTGGGCTTACCTCCAGTGGTACGTTGCTCGGACTCGCGTATACCTTCTACCACGCATGGAGCGTGAGGAGATCCAGCTGGCACGGACCACAGATTTGTACCCACTGGACAGTGCACATTTGAGGGCCAATGCGGTACGTTCTACTAATTGTTTGAAAATATGTGTTATACATTCTTTTCATTTCTAACAACAACTTATGTACGTGCAGACTGAGGTGACACGTGAGCTTCACGACCACATCACGACCGAACTAGCGAGATCGAGGACAAGAGAGGACTCTACTGCGTGGTCTCGTGCAGAGGAGCTCTGCCGTAGTTTGCTCCGTGCTCTTTCTTGCACACGGACGTTAGATGTGGTCGACCCACAAAGAGGACGTGGAGCAAACCTCACTGGAAGGATGTCCGCGATGCAGCCTACTCCCCCAAGTCCTTCACAGGCCGGTGGGTCGTCCTGGCAGGCGCCGCAGCAGGAGGTCAGTCAGCTGTTTCCCTGGGACATGTCGTCGAGCTCCCAGCGCACACCTACGCAGATGCCGTCCATGATTCCCACACCTGGTACATAATCTTTTCCTGCTTCGAAGAAATATGCAACATTTTTTCACACAATCATGACCTATTGTCTCCCACAGGTTTTGTTCCCATGTCACAGGGAGGAGGAGGTTCGGACAGCCCGTCTCGATACTTCATGAACACTCAGTTCGACCCCGCTGACAGTTCCGCGTTGGGAGGGGGATATCCTACCCCGTCTTCACGGCCGCCACCCACGCAAGACAACCAGCCTACCGCCCCTCAGCCTGATGAGCCCTTGAATGGTAGAGGCCGTCGTACGATTGTTCCGCCGGGACAGTTAACGTACTCAGACTTTCGCAAGAGGCCGCGGAGGGGGCCGCGTTGAGGACGTGGACAGGGAGGCCCAGGAGGACCTGCCCAAGGAGACTAGCAGGACTTTTTGTTTCGATTAGTTATGACTGCATCCTTTTGGATTTTATCTATCTTAGTTGTAGTACTTTTCCATGGAACACTTAGTTTATTTCATCGAAATCTAGACTACGAGTACGATACATTGTCATCAGTACACATTGGGTAGATAGTACGATAACGTTCGCTTGATACAGCCATAGAACCGAACAACCTAATAATCGAACAACTAAGAAAATAGAACATAGGACAACCTACTCAGGGCTTTTAGGATATTTTCCCTTCCTCATACAACGAGCGTGAGCTTCCTCTCCTTCTTCCTTCGCGCGACATGCGATCTCGCGCTTCCTCGCCCTCTTAGCCTCACGTGCTTCCGCAGCTTGACGTTCCACCTCCATCTTTTCCTTGCGTTGCTCCTCCTGCCAACGCTTTCGCTTCTCCGCCTCCTCCGCCTCATACATGCGTTGCAGAGTGTAATCTCGCCTAAAATAGACCTCACGCATCAGTTGTTCTTCATCCTCTTTCGATTGGGTATTGTCCAGCCACTGTATGTAATCATATATAGTGGGTGGATACTACGAGCAAATGAGTGTTAGCATTGTATTGCAGTGTTACAAGCGGGTGGAAGCAAAAACTATTGGGTGCAATGCTTGTTTTACCCTTCGACGCTGTGTGCGCACGGCAACATTCGCTGGCTCTTCATCGTAGTTAGCGCACATGAAAAACCTTCTTCCGAAAGTGTACGACATCTCTCTTGACACCATTAGTTTGCACGGATCTTGGCACCAACAGAGGGGAACCTCGACTCCCTTCGGCACATCGGCAGGAAACTTCTCCTTTGGCATGTCGTCCGAACCAGATGAAGCCATTCCTACCATTTTGCAGTATGGGTGTGGTTAGTAAATCCAACAAACTCAAAAAAAGTCCACAAATATTTACCTCACTTCAGCCCCCCACCGAAGTCCCTCTTCCAACTCGCCTCCAAAACCCCTCTCCTCTCCTCTCTATCCACGTAGTTAATCTATTATGTTCGTCGGTGGGTGGGAGGCAGAGAGAGAGAGAGGTCCGAGGGAGGCTAAATAGGCAAGCTGGGGGCAGGTCGGCAGCTGGCTGGCCGACTAGGGCTTGTCGGCAGCTGGCTTGCCGACTTGCCCCTAATCGGCATCTGGTTTGCTGACAAGCCCCTAATCGGCATCTGGAGCGCCAACTTGCATCTAATCGGCGTCTAGAACGCCGACTAGTCCTTTGGCGCCAAAATCAGTTGCCCCTATCGGTTGCTGGGCTGCCGAGTTGGACTTTGTCGGTCACTGGGCTGCCGACTTGTTTCTTTTCGGCAATTGGTGTGCTGATTTATGGTTTTCGGCATTTGCTGTATCGACGGGTCTCTATTTTTGAAATTCCTCCAATTGGTGTTGTACTCCTGCAATTTACGAAAAAAAATATTTTAAAAAAATTCACACAAATTCTATATTCAAGCATTCACAATATATACTTCATCTATTTTAAAATAGATATCCTTTTAACTTCTCTAACTTTTCTCAAAATACTTATCATTTTATACTTTAATACAGTTTTAGTCATTTTGTTCCTAGTTCACCATCATCAATATTACTGAAAAAACTAATTACTCATAAGGTTGAGGATATTTATTGCCTTGGGAAAAAAGATGGACATGAAAATGACTAAAGGACAATATTGACATTTCACTCATACTATTAATTCTTATGCCCAACTCTAAAAAATATTTATTTTAACACGGAGCAATAGCAGACAAAGAAGCATCATAATAAGAGGTTTAACATGACTAGTTACGGAAACACACATATATACTAAGGAAAATTAGCAAAAAGTATCGATGGTTTGCTAGAGATAAAAAAAATAACAGACTGTGTTATGTCATTGCTGTGGGGGCTACACCACCACACTCATTCAAATTAATCCATAAACCGGCGTCATGCCTTTGCATTCATGTTCAGCCTATGGCCTGACATCATAGCCTCAACTCCACAAGTACACCTAGTCCACTCCATTTCCGTTAGAGATTTTTTAGGGAAGTAACCAAATTAGTTCATTAAGAAAGAGCTTTGTCTGTCTCAGTTAGTTTATTTGTTTGAAACTTTCAGAAGGTGGAAAAGGAGAAGACTTTTAGTTAGTTAGTTTGTTGTTTATCGTTACATATTTTTTAGGTGAAAAAGGGAGAAGGATGAAGGACGACGTATCATTATCATCACTATCGACTCCTGTTTATATAACAATAGAGAGATATAAGATCCTTGTACTTGTGGATCTTAAGGTAACCATATCTAATTCTAATGGAAACCACTATTAAGTATAAAATATCTGGAATTTGACTAAGCATTATCTCTCCATTGGTGAGATTTTATGGAATCGACCCCTAGACATGATGTTCTAGGCCAATCTTTCGAGGTGTGTGTGTGAGAACCCTAGTTTTTAGGGTTAGTCGTAAGGGACGTGAGGTAAGAGCTCGTTCAACTCGCGCTGTTGAGTTGACCTAACTCTACCGAGGATCGTCGTGAGCTACGTTGTGAGCTAGGTCGAGAGGGGGGATGAATTGGTTGCGCATTCATGGCATACCTGTAATTCGTTGCATTCGTCGTTCATACACGGTATGTATAATTGAAACTCAAACTTTATTGATGAAATGAATATTACAAATGTCATGATACAACAATAATGTGATTATAAAATAAATTAATGAAGACGAAATAAAAATTACACATTGCAATATTCTACCTATACAAAATCTAATCTAGACCTTGGATCTTCGGATCTTCGAAGTCTTCAAGTCTTGAGCTGTAGTGGTAGAACACCGAGAGCCGAAGGGGAGAGATCTTCAAAAATGTTGGTGCTCATCCGAGGTCATCGAGTATGGGCACTCGAGACCATTGGGATCACGCCGTTGCTGTAGGAGGCAAGGGCCTTAAAATAAAGACGTTCGGAAATAATTTTGAAATAGAATTGGTCTTACCGGCGCAATTCTGCCGACATCCACGGGGTTAGCCGCGGGGGCAAAATTGTGCCGATGACCTAGATAGTTTCTAGTTTTAAAAATAGTTTTTGAAAATATTTTATTTTCAAAATGTCCGAGGGCCACATGGCTAAGACCCTCAATTGGACAAATCTATAATATTTGCAAATAGGGAGAAAAGAGGTGAGAGGCAAAAATAGTTTTATTTTTCCTAATACTAAAATGCTTCCATGATTTTGTACTTAAAAAGAAATTTGATGTTTGCAAAACAAAAGAATAGCTAAGGCAGCCATTATCAATATATCCAACAACCCACAATTTTGAGTATAGCACCCAAGCCATCAAGTAAAGACTTATTCGGCAGCCCTCAGATAAAATGAACCGAGGTAACAATTTGGATAAGGCAGCAGTCCTTCGGGCATCATCCAGCAGCCATCAAACATTGACCTAAGTCAAACATTTCTTAGCATGTAAGGCAACAAAGCTGAAATATCAGCCAAAAAATATATCCTGTAGCAGCCGACCAAAGCAAATATCAGCATCCAACAGCTTGTAAACCAAGCAAATGAATGTATCAGCCGTAGCCAAACTAGGCAGCAAAGGCAGCCATTTACTTCACCTATAGCCGAGAGAGCTAGAACACTAGAAACAAGGCAACCGAAGTGAGCAATGCTTCAGTAGTAGCACAGCACTTGAATAGGTCATGCCCAACGGTGGTAGTGGTAAACACCACATAGGAGGGTAAGAAAAGAAGATCACCACAGAAGAACGCTAAGAATCAAGCTCCAGGAGGTCAGAACTTGAAGTATAGCAAGGCCACCAGGAGTAGGAGAAAGAGTAGCGAGGAATAGAAAAGAAAAAGAGTCACAGCCATGAGGAGAATCAGCACAGCCTAGGAGCAAGCTACCAGCAGGCCGGGGAGCCAAAAACCATCACCAAGTCCAGCCGGCCACCCACAAAGAGGAAAGCAAGATCATCAGGAGCAGCAAGGTGTAGGGGAGAGTGAAACCATCACCCAGTCCAGCAGGCTAGACCCAGGAACAAGACTGTAAAGAAGGCAACATCAGCAAGCTTAGGAGCCAAACCTGCCATTGCCAGCTTAGGAACAAGGTAAAACCCTATGTAGACCATCACAGCATATGCATGCGTGGAGATGGAAATTTGATAACATAAGGGACCCTCAGAATCTATTCTCGTCATAGGAATTTGTTGAAGACTTGGTAGTACCTGTTCTTACCATTATCATCATAGTGTCTCAAACAAAAACCTCGGTTTGTTTAGATTCATCATCGGGTTTTGTTAGGCAGCGTGTGTAGTAGATCTGTTCTTATCATTGTGTTTTCTCTCAGATTTCTCTTAGAGAAATCAGCCTCTCATAAATTAAGGCAACAAATAGGCAACCTCATAGTATATCTGTTCTTATCAATTTTAAATATCCAACAAGAACATTGAAGCTTTAAACAAGTATCGGTACGAGGTTGATGTTAAAACCCGACAACAGACACATCAATCCAAACCTAGCTACCGAACAAATATTAAAGCATAACAGCATTGCATGCTCATGATTATATGTAAAATAATCTAGTATAGGGAGCTAATGAACATAAAGAGTAGTAACCAATAGTTGTGCAAGTCAGAACAATCAGGTAGCAGTACCCATTCATATCAATTTTTCTTTAAGATACTAAACATCGTTGTGGCATAACAATGAATCCAGAAATGACATCAGCTCTTGCAGTGAGAGAAAAACTGACATGCATGTACAGAAGTAGAAATTAGAGAGGGGCTAGGATCAAGTGTAAAGCATTTGTTTAAACAACTAGTATATAGAAATGGAATACCAATATTGACTAAACAACTTAAGCTGAGAAGCTACCTCATAAAGGTAAACACACACTATATACCAATGCCTGAGAACATTAAGATAAGCATATGTTCTCCTCAAGTTTTCTCAAATTCTCAATCTTTTCTCAGTTAAGATCATGTCAGAAATGAGTTAAAGATTAAGAATAGTGGTACCATTAACTAATCGAGTGCACTGCAGTACCTATTCTTATTAGTTTCTAAAAATACATGCCTATATATATCTATGAACACACACAGAGGACCTTAAATACCTAAGCATCATTGTTAACTGACCAGAAACCAAGTAGCAATATCTTTGTTAAAGAGGAAATACGTGGAGTCCACTCTGGTGAAGAATATGTTTTTAGCATTTGAGCATTTTTGGCAAGGAGGTATGGCACAGTAAGGTTAAGCTTCAATGGATTCTAACAAACACTAGCTCTTAATCATAGAGCACCAACAAGTACCTCTAAGACATGAATTTGCTTAGATGAGATTTAGTGTTGGTATTAGCTAAAAATCTGAGCCATTGGGAGGCAATGGTAAAACACGGGTTGAACCTATAACCGGAAGCACACATATAAACAATTCGATCCAGCAACTCACTAGGATTGAAATTTCAGCAGACCAAATAAAGTAATCCGTTCTTATCTAAGTAGCAGTATGTCTCAAACATCTCCTTAGATTAAAAAGAACAACAACAGCATGAAGAGGAGCTATGCCAGGTGTAGTAGTATTCCTGTTAGTTCTAGAGATATTAATTCGAGCAAGCATATGTTCTTATCAGTATTAGACATACACATATGAATCAGAGAACCACAGGACTTTATATAGTGAACTACTAAGGAAATTCATCACTCGACCGAAACCATTTAATCCAAAAATTAGTTAAGCACTAGGAGTACCACATGAGAAGTTGCATGAGAGCTAAGAGTCAAAAGAAAAAGGGAGAAGGGCCGGGTATAGTTGTTGGACCAATCGAGACTGGAACCCTAGAGGTTGGGGGAAAATCGGCAGGATCTTAACGGAAGCAAATGGGGATTTTGGGAATTTTCAGAACAGGCTTAGGCAAATCGGGGACCATTAGATCAAGCACGGCAATCGGTCTAGCACCAAAATTAAGCTTTAACCAAGCAATAACCAGAGTCAATTGAGTAGAACCCTAGAACAAATGGGGGAAAATAGGAGGAAAATTGGGGGAAGTTGGAAAGTAGAAAGAAAGAAGAAGGAGGAGGCTTACCTAAGGCACGGCGCACCACCGCGGTTGCGGTGCGGCCAAACCACCGCCGTCCAGCGGTGGCGGCCGGAGATGGAGGCGTCGGGGCGAGAGGACCGGAGTGAGGCGGCACTCCTAGCGGCGGCAAGCCTGAGACCGAGCTAGGGTCGGGGCCGAGCGCTGGCAGCGACGCGCGCTCGGGAGAGCCGAGCGGGAGGAGGAGCACGGCGACGGCGAGCCCGAGCCCTAGGGCTCGAGGCGGCGCCGAGGGGAGCGAGCCACCTCCAAGAGGAGACCAGGCCGTGGCCGGGAGGTGGAGCATCCTCAATAGGGGACCGAAGCGACCGGAACGGGTCCAGCCGGGCGGCGTTCACCCGGAGGCAGAGGGGAGTAGCAAGAGAGAGGCGACGGCGATAGTGGGCCTCGGCGGCGGCGGCGCTAACTAGGAGAGGTAGCTGGCGGCGTGAGAGAGGTGAGGGAGAGAAGATTGAGAGGGGCACCGGTACGGGCCTAGTGGGCCGACCAGAGGGGGAGTAGGGAAAAATAAAATGGAAGTGGAAAATAGAAAAGAAAAAAGGCATAAAAATGAAAAAAAAGGAACATATCAAAAATATATATACATGTAGGTTTCTGATTTCTTTAAACAGAAAATAAAAGGAAGTTGAAAAAGAAATAGTGTGTATATATATATATACATGTGAGGTTAAAGAATGAATGAAAAATTTGAAATAACTTGTTTAGTTTTGTAATGGGTTTTCTTAGAGGAAAATTTTAAGACTAATTAAGCTATAAGTCATTTTAAATTGAGCAATATGTTTTATTCTTTAAAACGAGAGTGAAATCTAAGTTAATCTTCTTAAAATCCTAACTAAAGTTTGAGTTAAGGACATTGGATTAAATAGAACATGTTAAAATGGTGAGTGAAGAAAACAAAAGTCAAGTTGATAGATATTATCATAAGATGATGGACAAGGGATTTAAGATATTTAACGTCCGAATTACTCTTAGGAATCTTGAATCTTTAAGAGGTTATTAAAAGGATTTAAGTTTAAAGGTCATAGATGATAAGTTTAATACACGCATCATCTCGTGCATATAATGCCATGTCATTGCATTCATACTTGAGATTTTTCTGGATTAGTCCTTATCGGACTATATTACTTTCTTTGCCAGAAGCCGGAGTTCCGCAAGTAAACCCTTCGAACTTCATTTCTACTCCGATACCAGGCAAGTCCAGTTTCTTGTTCATGTCCGTTGAGAATGTTTTACCAAATTTCCCTCTTGTCTACAACCTGCACAAAATCTATTTTCTAAGAGATGAATCAACTGTTGTTTTGTTGTCGGATCGTCGGTTCTTGGGCGATGGCATGGTGGGTGATGAAATCCTGGAAAGGGTGCGGGTAGCACATTGGAAGGTGGATTTCATCACACGGGAATGTTTCATATAAGGTTAATGCAACCAATGATCGAATGTGCTTAAGGGCCGTAGCGAACGCGCTTACCACATACCCTGTATGGGCGGGGCTGAGCCAAAGTACCTTTGCCCTAGGTTCATACTCCCCTGGGAACGCAAGACCTCGGTAGTGGGATCGGCTACCGGGAAGGTAGTTTGGCCATAGGGCTACCCATATTTATTTCAAGTGGTATTAGTCGCCGGGCTAGCCACATCTTATTGTAAAATGTGGTATTAACCGTAGGGTTAGCCACAAATTGAATTGGGGACCGGTAGTCCTATATGGACTACGACGCGGAGTATGGCCGAGCGGGCGGCGAAACGGCTCTGTGACCTCGGGAGTGTAGATGAGGTTTGGCCACCTCAGATACATGACTGTAGTCGTTTGTGGGTACAGTTGCGCACCTCTGCAGAGTGTATAGAATTGTGGCATTGTCACTCCGTGTTCCCGGTTGGAACTGCGAACCCAGCAAGAAAGGGATTCATCGGGAATCCTAGCAGCTTGTGAGACATGAGATCATTAGTCTCTTTAGTTAAAACTTGACTCCCTTACCTTTAAAACTGCATTTCTTTTGGGAGAACATTGTCGTTCTCAGTAGATAGTGCATCAAACACATCTTTGCTATTCCTGGACTTGTTGAGTACCTTCTGTACTCATCCCTCTATTCTAATTCCTTTGATAGGAGGAGAGCCGATATTAGAACAAGATGTAGTCGACCTCGGGGCCAAAGATGAAGTCTTTAAGGAGCTGACAGCGACAAAGGAAGGCGAAGGCATCGATCAACACTTCGACCACCGTGGTGAAGACTCTGAAGCGTAGAGTACAAGTATAGGATATGGGAGTTGAGAGTATAGATATGTCTTTTGCTGTAACCAACTAGAACGGTTTTAAATTCCCCGTACTTTTGGGAATGTACTTGTATCTTGTTCTCTGAGTTTGTAAATTAAGTTGTAATAAATGGACCACTGCAATGCTTCTGTCGTGCTACTCTGTGTGATATGTACAGTCGAGAAGGCACTTCGTCTGTGCGTATCGCCGCAGTGTGGTTATTGGATCAATCGAGGTAAACATATAAGATCAAGAACACCAAAGACATGATATTTGTAGACGAGGTTCAATCAAAGTTTACATCCCCAATAGCCTTCATATTATAGCAACAAGATCCATCCGAAACAAGACCTCCTGATTAACCGATCTACATAGCCGGTAATATGAGCTTCCTGGATGTCGATGAAGTCGTCCTCGAACAATAAACTTGAGGTACCCTGGTCCGGCTAACCGAGATACGAAGGGGACGAGCTGCTAAGCCGTCCTTGCGATTGCTGCTACTTCCCCACAATTCTCGCGAAATATAAATGTGGAAAATACAAACCAAAAAAACTGAACTCCTAAGAATATATTATCTATCTCTGCCTAAGGGGAAGTGTCGACCTCCCTTTTATAGACGGAATCGACCTTCAAGTGTATATACATCTCTGCCCCTAGGCAGTTTATTTTGCTATTTCCTCCTCGCCTCTACCTAATATATTCACCGAAATCCATCCAGATACTCCTCGTCGGTACGGATCACTGATCTGCCCTGCATCTCCTTAGCGAGGACCGGGCGCTCGACTTCCCCCTGGCTCTACTCATTGGTGCCTTGTCAGGGACTCCGCTGCACCTTGCCCAGCTACATCTCACCAACTCGTCTGGGTGCACCTTGCGCAAGCGCATAATACCACCTCGTCCTAGCACACCTCACAAAGAAACGTTCCTAGCGCACTTCGCCCGAGCTCATCGCATCACCTCATCTAGAAGTATCTCGTTTGAGCGTTCCCTTGCGACCTGCAATGACTCTGCTTGATGAGTTAAGGATGATTTCTATCGTGGGATTGGGGGTACCTTGTCCATGGTGACGTGGCGAGTTCTGTCAACAGCAGCCCCTTGTGGCCATGGGCGGGGGGCACACCACCACACTTGGCAGTTTTGTTAGACGAGGTAGTCACCTTGCGGCACGGGGAGAGGTACCTCGATACTGACACGATCTTCTTTCTCATCTGCCTTTCTCTCTCTTTACCATCGCCGTCTCTATCTGTCAGCTATTATGATTTGTCATTATGGTCGAGTTCTAAACCAGTGCCTCCATAATCCCCATATCACAACCGTTACCCCCTCGATCTCTAGGCCTCCTCCAGTGGCTATATATACCGCCGGGGTCCCCCATTTCTCTCCACCCTTCTCAGCTCTCTCATTCAATTGCCGCTGCACCCTGCCTATTCTCGTGCACTTTGCGCAGGCCGCCTTCCCCTGACTCTTGCCTAACTCTAGACAAGATTCAACCTTCTCGCTGGGTGGCCTTGAAGTGCCTACTAGATGACATCGCACTTCAAGAGGAGTCCATGATCACCATGTCGTCCAGCAAGTAAGTCGCTACCTTGAAGCAAAAGGGAAAGAAGGTGAAGGGCAAGACCATCTATTCACGCTGGCTCAGGGTGTCTAGCACCATCGACGCCACCTTGATCAAGCTGCAAGATGCCGGGTGCTTCCCTCTAGACAACGAGGGGCATGGCCCACTTCTCCCCCTAGCTAGGAGTAAACAAGATTTCGCACCTGAAGGGCATATACTGGTGTTGGCCACGCAGTTCGAGGCTGGTCTCACCTTTCCCGTGGCTCCCATTATTCAGGAAGTCTTGAGCCACTTTGGGCTTGTGATTTCGAACCTCAACCCTACTATGATCGCTTAGATGGCGATCTATGAGTGGGCAGTCAGGACGATGCTCATGAGGAGCTCGGTTGCCTACTTCGCCTACTTCCACGAGCTGGAGATGACATCGGTGCTCTTTCACAGTGGGACGTCCTCGCTGTTCGGGACGGTCAGCTTCCGAGCGAACAACGAGGTCACCTACCCTACCATGGTGCTAAAGAACAAATGGAAGGTTTGGCGCAATGAGTGGTTCTACTACCACATCGGCGATCTTGGTTTCACTAGGAAGAAGGAGGTCCCTGGGTACGTCGGTTGTCAGCTCATCATGATAGACAGCGACATGGTGAGACGCGATGCGCTGGGGCAAATGAGTTGCCAATTCTCCTTGCACGACTTGGTACGAGGAGTACGTCCTGCTACATATTCGACCCCTCGCAACAGGGTGGAATCCAAAGGCCTACCTTTTACCTGAGGCAAGCCGCATGGACCTTGCGACTTCTATGGTTATGAGCCTACGGAGGGTAAGTCGCTTCCCTTCCTTCTTTGCAGCCTAAGTCGACCTATGCATACTCATGATCCTTGTGTCTTCTTTGCAAGGTTCAACCTCTACCGCGTAGACCATTCTTGGGAAATATTCCATCCAAGAAGCTTACTTCGTGGTGAAGCTCATAAGTGGGCATTGAAACCGCGCTTGTGAGATCTTCAAGTGGAACATGCCACTCGGTCCCAACCTTGTTGCCGCCCAGGAGGCCAATGCCAGGCAGAAGAGGAATGCACCGCCTCCCCCTTGAGGAAAGGGAAGGGAAGAAACATTCAGCGGCAGCGGCGCCCGACGACTACGGCGACATGGAAAGCGAGCAGCAGGAGTCATCGGTGTGAGATGATGCTGAAGGAGGCGACGAGGACATTGCCGAGTTGGACGACAAGGGATCAGGAGTGTGGCCGACTACCAAGGGCGTCTCTGGCAGAATCCGGGAGGGGTCGACAGATACAGCGTCCCCTCGACTTGGGCCCGATATTAGGAAAGGACCAATGGGGGGCCTTCTGGGTACCTTCGTCTCCACCGCCATCACGGAGGGCTCATTTCCTTTCCTGGACTTCTCATCTTCATCCTCCGACATGCAGATCGTCGAGCGCGTTGAGGACGCACTTGGATTGGCCGGTGGTGGACAACCCCTGAGTCGTTCCTCCTCAAGACTAATCCACCAGCCACACTGTCTTCTCCCCACATCGACCCGGCCCCATAAAAGGCAAGCGATGTTGGGGATTCACGCAAGTCTCTCCCTCAGGTTGAGAATACTTCAACTGACGCGGCCGACGTCATCGGCTCCCGCACATCGTCTCCACCAGACGTCACCGCCCTACCTCGCACGGACGTCGTGCACCCACTACTCGCATCAACTTGTCCTGTTGTTGAGACATTGGCCAGGGCGGGCTATGTGAAGGTCACGAGATGCCTTACATTGGACTTTTTCACTAGCTATTCCTCAGAGCTTGCGTTCGCGAGCCACGCTAGCTTGCACCTCGTAGAAGATGACATGTTAAATAACCTCTCTGGCCTATCCACCATGCGGATCGACGCAGTGATGCGCACGGGGGTGCCCGATCTTCCGTCAGGAAGGGATAATCACGATTGTGGAGAACTCGACGTTGACGATCCGGCTTCCAATCAGAACTGATCCGAACCCTGCGATCGCTACACCACGGCTCCGTTGGTTATCAACCACGCGCGCACGCGGTTGACCTCGCCAAGAAGGCTTATCCCTGCATGCGAATCGAGAACACAAGCAAGAACACAGTAGAAGCAATCTCACAAACGAGATGATTGTTTGATTACTCGAAGTGGGGTTCTACAAACTGATGAAATCAGCGAGACTGCGATGGCAGAATAATTCTAAGCAAAACCCACCCTAAACAATGACGGCTAAAGAGTATTTATACCTAGGGTTTCTGAGAGTCTCACCCTAAACCTGGGCTTAAAACCCGAAACGAAAACAAGGCCCGAAGTGGCCCAAAACGGTGTCGCAGCACCTGACAACTTATTCTGATAATTCCAATGTCTCTGTAATTATTCATGACGTGGCATTAGATCCATTGGAAAGGTGTCGTTGTTATCTTTCCAACGCATATAAGAACTCTTCAATCGGACTCCGTATGAGAAAGTTATGCCCCATTTATGTAGGTGTTGTCTGCTGAAAACCGAACCGAATTCGGAGTTGAAGTGGAGTCCGACTTGACTTGGGGTGACGCCTCATCCTCTTGTGGCTGGTCCAGTGGTGCTTCTCCCATGTTCCTAAGAATCAAAATATCACCATTAAGTAGCATCCCATCCTTAGCCACATAATTATGGATAGCAAGAAACGAACGCACCTCATGATTAAGTCGTCGGGCACGGGAACGGGTGATTGGTCCTTGGATGATAGCGTGGGAGATGTCCTCATCATCCTCCCCCTCTTGAATTGGAGTCGTCCTCGACTCACACTCATCTTCTTCTCCCAAGTAAGGCTTCAAATCTGAAACGTTAAAAGTGGGACTAACCCCAAAACCTGCAGGCAACTCAAGCTTGTATGCATTATCGTTAATCTTCCTAACTATCTTAAAAGGACCATCAGCTCGAGGCATCAATTTGGATTTTCTTAGTTCTGGAAATCTATCCTTCCTCAAGTGTAACCAAACAAGATCGCCTGGTTCAAAGGATAAATGGCGCCTACCCTGACTACCAGCAAGTTTATACTTTTCGGTCATCTTTTCAATGTTCTCTTTAGTTGTTGCATGGATTTTCAGAATAAAATCAGCACGTGTTTTAGCATCCAAATGCACATGTTCAGAAGTAGGCAATGGCAAAAGATCAATGGGTGCACGTGGATTAAACCCATACACTACCTGAAAAGGGCTCACCTTGGTGGTAGAATGTACCGATCGATTATATGCAAACTCCACATGAGGTAAACAGTCTTCCCACATCTTTAAATTTGTCTTCAAAACAGCCCGCAACATTGTGGATAAGGTACGATTAACAACCTCCGTTTGTCCATCGGTTTGTGGGTGGCATGTAGTAGAAAATAGCAACTTAGTCCCCAACTTGCTCCATAAGCTTCTCCAAAAGTGGCTCAAGAACTTCACATCTCGATCGGAAACAATGGTGTTGGGAATTCCATGTAGGCGAATGATTTCCCTGAAAAATAAATCAGCAATATTGGTAGCATCATCGCTCTTATGACAGGGTATAAAATGTGCCATTTTAGAAAATCGATCCACCACCACAAATATACTATCCCTCCCCGCGCTTTGTCCTAGGTAATCCTAAGACAAAATCCATCGATATATCCTCCCAAGGAACACTAGGAATAGGAAGGGGCATATAAAGACCATAGGGGTTTAAGCGTGACTTAGCTTTGTTGCATGTAGTGCAGCGTGAAACATAGCGCTCGACATCCCTCCGCATCTTTGGCCAAAAGAAGTGTGTGGACAGCACGTCTTCTGTTTTCTTCACTCCAAAGTGTCCCATCAAACCACCTCCATGAGCTTCCTGTAAGAACAAAAGGCGAATGGAGCTAGCTGGGATGCATAGCTTGTTAGCACGATATAATAATCCTTCATTCAACACATACTTATTCCATGTTCGACCCTCTCTACAGTTTTCAAAAGCATCTTTAAAGTCCAAATCAGTGGCGTATAACTCTTTTATTGTCTCTAGGCCAAAAATTTTATGATCAAGTTGAGATAACATAGTAAATCGCCTAGATAAAGCATCAGCAATGACATTGTCTTTACCCCGTTTGTGCTTAATAATATATGGGAATGACTCTATAAACTCGACCCATTTTGCATGTCGTTTATTTAATTTTGCTTGGCTTCTAATATGTTTCAAGGATTCATGATCAGAATGAATGACAAACTCCTTAGGCCAAAGATAATGTTGCCAAGTTTCTAACACCCGAACTAAAGCATATAACTCTTTATCATAAGTAGAGTAGTTCAAAGTTGGCCCATTCAATTTCTCACTAAAATAAGCAACGGGTTTACCTTCTTGTAGCAGCACTCCTCCTATCCCAATACCACTGGCATCACATTCAAGCTCAAAAGTCTTACCAAAGTCGGGGAGTTGGAGTAGAGGGGCATGTGTAAGCTTCTCCTTAAGCATGTTAAAAGCTTGTTCTTGTGCTGGACCCCATTGGAAGGAAACTCCCTTCTTTGTTAACTCGTTCAATGGGGCAGCGATGGTGCTGAAATTCTTCACAAACCGCCGGTAGAATCCTGCAAGTCCATGAAAGCTTCTCACCTGTGTGACAGTTTGAGGGGTCGGCCAGCTCTTGATGGCTTCAATTTTTGCTTCATCCACCTCAATACCCTGTGGAGTGACAACATAGCCAAGAAAAGAGACACGGTCCGTGCAAAAGGCACACTTCTCAAGATTACCAAACAAACGTGCATCCCTCAATGCATTAAAAACAGCACGCAAATGGTTCAAGTGTTCATCATTAGACTTGCTATATATCAAGATATCATCAAAGTAGACCACCACAAATTTTCCAATAAATACTCTTAAAACTTCATTCATGAGACGCATGAAAGTGCTAGGTGCATTAGTTAATCCAAAAGGCATGACTAACCACTCATATAAACCGAACTTAGTTTTAAAAGCTGTTTTCCATTCATCCCCCAATTTCATTCTAATTTGGTGGTACCCACTACGCAAGTCGATCTTTGTGAAAATGATAGAACCACTCAACTCATCAAGCATGTCGTCTAACCTAGGAATAGGATGACGATACCTTATCGTAATGTTGTTAATGGCTCTACAATCAACACACATACGCCAACTACCATCTTTCTTAGGAACTAAAAGAACAGGAACAGCACATGGGCTAAGGCTCTCACGCACATACCCACGGTCCAGAAGGTCTTGGACTTGGCGCTGAATTTCTTTAGTCTCCTCCGGATTTGTTCTATATGCAGCACGGTTTGGCAATGTTGCTCCTGGGATTAAGTCGATTTGATGCTCAATACCTCGAATAGGTGGCAGCCCCGGGGGTATCTCCGCTGGAAACACATCTTTATACTCCTGCAAAAGGTTAGTGACAGCAGGAGGCAAAGAACTAGAAGTATCATCAAATGAAAACAATGCTTCCTTGCATATCAAAGCATAGAAAGGAGAATCAAGCTCATTAATATCAATAAGATCAGATTTGGTAGCAAGCATAACACCCCCCTTCAATTTAATTCCCTCAGACTTAGAGCTAGTTACTTTCTTCTCTTTCTTAGTTGGGAAAACGGTGTTAGCAACTTGCTGATTTTCAGATTGCAGTGCACTCTCCTTCTTGCTATTTTCAGCACCCTCTTTCTCACATTGCATAATTTCAGTGGGTGTCATAGGAAGTAAAGTAATTTTCTTTCCCTTATGCATAAATGTGTATTTATTACTTCGACCATGATGGGTGGCATCGGTGTCAAATTCCCATGGACGTCCTAATAAAAGTGAGCATGCTTGCATAGGTACCACATCGAAATCAGCAAAGTCATGGTATGTACCAATGAAAAAGTGCACTCTCGCAGATTGTGTTACCTTAACCTTACCGCTATTGTTGAACCACTGAATATGGTATGGATGAGGATGTGGACGTGTGGTCAAGCCAAGTTTGTTGACCAAGTCTGAGCTCACCAAGTTATTGCAGCTTCCTCCATCAATTATGACGCGAACGCGGCGATCCTTGACAATGAGGTACATTTGGAACAAGTTATGTCATTGTAGTGTCTCCGCTTGTTCCACTTGAGTGCTCAACACGCGTTGTACAATTAAGGCCTGATATTTCTCTGTGGCGGCCGTGCCTAGAATCTCCTCGCCATCACTTCCCGTCTCATCGTCACCTGCATGGTTAGCCCCAATGGCAGAATCATCCTCAACATCAGTAGCACTAACATACCCACTATCCTCTGTAGCAAGGAATGTCCGTCGCGGGCTTGGACAGTCCCTCATAAAGTGGCCCGCGTTGGTGCTCTTCACAGCTGTGCGGGAGGACGACGAGGAGTCGGACGAGGCACAGGAGCACGACACGCCGGCGTTGGATGCAACGGACTCCCTCGATGCCACCTCGATGCAAGTCGTGGATGAAGGCGGGGCACGCGGGGACGGCGACGAGGGGGAAGCCACAGCTGAGCTCAGAGGTGGACCATCTAGCATGGCAGAGATGGTAAGAGTCCTATTGCAGACCTAACCCATATTTGGTTTGACGAATGGAATGGGTTGCTGCATCAAACAAATCATCATTTATGAACTGTGATGTCTAAGGATGTGTCAATCCAACCAACCAAAACAGCCCCAGGTTAACACATATTTGTCCACATCATCTAACACAATTGCATACAGATGTCTATTAAGCAAATATTTTTTGTGGTATGCAAATAAATTTCAGGATCACAGAGTTTTGTGCATCCAACATCATGAATCAAACATGAATTTGTGTTCAGCGTCCAATTTTGAAGCACAATTTCTTTTGAGCATCTATTTCATACAAGAAAGTTCACCTGGGCTGCTGACCTAAGCAGGACGGCGCTGCTCTCGGATGAACTCGACCGGAGGTCGGTGACTTCGGGAGGAGGTAGCAGCTCTGGGAGGAAGGAGACCGTGTCTGAAGCTGGTGATGTTCACGACGGTGGTACTGCAGCTACTGGATCTCGGCAGCAATGGCTTGGGAAGGGGCACCGGCGGCGAGCTCTAGCTGCAAGAAAGGAAGGGGAAGAAAATATCAGAGGACGGAGGGAAGTTCATTGCGCACAAACGGAATGGGTGGAGGTCGTCGGGGTACGGAGCCGGTGGGAACGGTGGTGCTCCCGCGCTGGACTTGAAGAAGATGGCACGGGAAGGAAGCAGTGGGGAGTAGGGGAACCTGGAGGACAAGGAGGCTCGCGGCCTTGGAGGTGGCGCGGTGGTGGAGCCGAGCACCGGATCTGGGCGGCGGTGGAGCCGAGCACCGGATCTGGGCACCGGATCTAGGCGGCGGTGCTGCGTGGCGGTCGTGGCGCCGGCGGGGGACGCGCTCCTCGGTCGAGGCTCACGACCTTGGAGAGGGGGTGGCGGTCGAGCCGACGATGCTGGGCGACGGTGGCGCGCGGCAGGTGTGGCCGACCGGCGGTGCTGCACGGCGGTCGTGGGCGCCGGTCGACGCGCTCGTCGGTCGAGCTGCCAGGCGGTCCAGCCGTGCGACTGGTGGAGGCGAGCGGCGCTGCTGGGCGGCAGTGGCGGCGTGCGGGTGGAGGGGCGCGGCGGGTGGAGGCGTGCGGCGGATGGAGGCCAGATATGCCGCTGGGAGAGGAGATAGGGAAAGAGAAAGGGGATCGGGAAAGAAGGAAGCGATAAGGGCATTCTGATTGTAAATATTTCAAAATCGAGGGGCATACTCTGTGCGCAGTAAGTTGCTACTGCGGGAAGCCGGGTTTGGGCAGCTTTTTGCTGTGGCGAAATTAACACACGGGGAACTGTCGGCTGTTGTAAAAAGCTATACGAAAAGCGGCCTCTTTGGTTTAGCTTTTGCTTTTTTCAACGGAAACGCAGCTAAAAGCTGAACCAAAGAGGGCCTAACTAGACCAATGAAAAGCTAATCGATGACCTGCAAACAATATAAGCGAAGCTCAATAGGCAGGAATGGAGGTACCCCAAAGATAAGGTACTGAAGCTGTAAAAGATGAGTGGCAAAAGATCTCTGAGATTTTTTGTTCTAAATCTCAGAAGCCCACTCCATTAAACTTGGATATGGATTCTTCAATTAGCACACTTGCCCCTTACTCACGGTACAGAACTCACCGAGAGTTACCCCTGGAAACACGCAGCCGACCTCGGAGTCGCTGAAGTTGCGAACTCAGAGCCTCTGGAACCGAAGTCGGAGCTTCCGAGATGAGCTTCGGGATTGAACTTGGAGGGGAAAGTCGGAGCCTCCGGGAATGAACTTGAAAAGACCAAGATTAGCTTTACAAGGCTGAAGTCTCCGGAAATTTCGGAGCCTCCGGGATTGAACTCGGAGGGTCCGAGAATAGCTTCTGGTCCCGTACAAAGTTGAAGGCTCCAGGAATGTCGAGGCCTCCGGAATTGAACTCGAAGGGTCCGAAAACAGCTTCTGGTCCAGTACAAAGTTGAAGACTCCGGGAATGTCGGGGCCTCCGGAATTGAACTCGGAGGGTCTGAAAATAGCTGCTGGTCCTGTGCAGGTTTGGAGACTCTGGAATGTCGGGGACTCCGGCAATGTCGAAGATTGATTCCGGATAAGTCGGAGCTTCTCCAAAACTAATAGTTGTGTTTGCCCTGGACTCTTTCCGTAACAGATATGGAATTGATCTCCTCTTTTTTTTCTTTTTTTTCTTTTCGAAACCAATCTAGCCAACACAAGATGATGTCAATGGCAACTGACTGGATGCAAGACACAACGAACTAGACACTTAATCTAAACTAGACCAGCAACGTGACACGATGATGCAACCACAAATTCAACAATGCAAAATTACTGAAAGAGAGATGCAAGGCACAGATTGGTTTGGACAAAGGGAAAATCAATCTACTATGTTTTTTGTAGGATTTTTCTGGACAATAGGAAAAAAACAGATCTAACTACGAAAAGGATAAATCTCACCGATCAACTTGAGCTTTGATACCACTTGATGAGGACCGGTGGCCCGATCTTTCGGTGAGACGAGGATAACTAACGGTTTGGTGGAGTTTGACCATGGCGATCCGGCTATACCGTACACAAGACGATATGCCTTAACAATAGTTAAACCAACCTCCGATGGTTATTGACCTTGCCGTAGGCACGATCAACCTGAACACGAAGTTTGAGTTCCAGCAAGCAACCGAAGAACTAGCAAGAACAATGATAAATTGTAATCTGAAATTGCGGGTACAAAATTATCACAAGATAGAAGAAAGTATATTGGGATTCCACTGGCGATCTGAACAAGGCGGTAGTCCTACACGACTTACAGATGCAACTTTGTAGCAACAGCCAAACAACTCAATGAAACCCGAGGTCTTTAGGGGGCACACAAAGGGTATTTAAAGAGGTAAGGAGAGCTGGAATTTCCTAGTATACGGACTCTAAGATTTAACCTAATTTGCCTAATCTCTAAAGTTACAGGGACCTTCCCAAAGTAAGGCGGCGCAGCACTTTGAACTGGTATGGATGACATTCATCAGAGTCTCCGGATCTGAAGTCGGAGTAGCCAAGATTAGCTTTGGAGAAAAGAGCGATCGTTTCCAGAGCTGCCGAGAGTAAACTCGGAGGGACATCCCCGAAGTAGTCTCTGATGTTTTGATCCCGGTGCCTCCAGAATTGAAGTCGGAGGATCCGGAAGAGCTTAAACTTGAATCCTCGCTTGCTCTTGAAGATCTTGATGAACCTTCTCTTGTTCTTCATAACGTGAACCAAAAATGTAATGGAAGTAGGACTAGCCGTGAGCGTATGCATGGGGGTCTTGATGAGGACAGGTGGCCCGATCTTTCGGTGAGACGAGGATAACTAACAGTTTAGTGGAGTTTGACCTTGGCGATCCGACTATACCGTACACAAGACGATACGCCTTAGCAATCGTTAAACCAACCTCCGATGGTTATTGACCTTGCCGTAGGCACGTCAACCTAAACACAAAGTTCGAGTTCCTGCAAGCAACTGAAGAACCAGCAAGAACAATGATAAATTGCAATCTGAAATTGCGGGTACGAAATTGTCACAAGATAGAAGAAAGTATATCGGGATTCCACTGGCGATCTGAATAAGGTGGTAGTCCTACACGACTTGCAGATGCTACTTTGTAGAAATAGCTAAACAACTCAATGAAACACAAGGTCTTTAGGGGGCACACAAAGGGTATTTAAAGAGGTAAGGAGAGCTAGAATTTCCTAGTATACGGACTCTAAGACTTAACCTAATTTGCCTAATCTCCGAAATTACAGGGTCCTTCCCAAAGTAAGGCGGCGCAGCACCTTTGAACTGATATGGATGAGATTCATCAGAGTCTTCGGATCTGAAGTCGGAGTAGCCGAGATTAGCTTTGGAGAAAAGAGCGATCGTTTCCGGAGCTACCGAGAGTAAACTCGGAGGGACATCCCCGGAGTAGTCTCTGATGTTCCGATCCCGGTGCCTCTGGAACTGAAGTCAGAGGATCCAAAAGAGCTTAAACATGAATCTTCGCTTGCTCTTGAAGATCTTGATGAAACTCCTCTTGTTCTTCATAACGTGAACCAAAAATGTAATGGAAGTAGGAGTAGCTGTGGGCGTACGCATGGGGATCATGGTCTTATCATGAATTCTAAAGGAGATCCGGATTTTCTTTCGGACGGACCGTTTCAAGGGTTCAGGACATTCCGGTTGGACTGTCTGGGACAGTCAGGTCGGACGGTTTGGTCGGAAGTTTCGGGACTTCTAGAGGTGATCCAGACCTTCTTCCAGATGGACCGTTTGGAGGGTTCGGGATGGTCCGTTTGGACGGTACGTTCGGATGGTGCGGAACGCTCCTATTGGACGGTTTGGTCGGATGGTTCGGGACTTCTAGAGGACATCCGGACCTTCTTCCAAACAGACCGTTTTGATGGTCTAGAACAGTCCGTTTGGACGGTCCGGGACGGCCGGGTTGGACGGTTTGGTTGGATGGTTTGGGACTTCTAAAGGAGATCCGGACCTTCTTCCGGATGGTTCGTTTGGAGGGTTCGGGACAGTTCGTTTTGACGGTTCGGGACGGTCGGGTTGGACGGTCCGTTCGAAGGCTGCGGAACAGTTCAGTTGGACGATTTGGTTGGTTGGTTCGGGACTTCTAGAGGAGATTTGGACCTTCTTCCGAACGGACCGTGTGGACGGTTCTGGACGGTCTGGGACGGTCGGGTTGATCAGGTTGGTCGGATGTTTCGGGACTTCTAGAGGAGATCGAGACCTTTTTCCGAACGGACCGTTTGGACGGTTTGGCACGTTCTGTTTGGAGGGTTCGGGACGGTCGCTTTGGACTGTCTGGGACGGGCGGGTTGGACTGTTTGGCCGAATGGTTCCGGACTTCTAGAGGAGATCCGGACCTTCTTCCGGACGGACCGTTTGGACGGTCCAGAACGGTCGGTTTGGACGATCTTGGATGGTCGGGTTGGACGGTTTGGTCGGATGGTTCGGGACTTCTAGAGGAGATCCGGACCTTCTTCCGGACGGACCGTTTGGAGGCTTCAGGACGTTCCGTTTGGATGGTTCGGAAAGGTCCGTTTGGACTGTCCGGGATAGTCGGGTAGGACGGTTTGGTCGGATGGTTCGGGACATCTAGAGGAGATCCGGACCATCTTCCGGACGGACCATTTGGACGGTTGAGAGTGGTCCATTTGGACGGTCCGGGACGGTCAGGTTGGACGGTTTGGTCGGATGGTTCGGGATACTAGAGGAGATCCGGACCTTCTTCCGGACGGACCTTTTGGAGGGTTCGGGACGTTCCGTTTGGATGGTTCGGAAAGGTCTGTTTGGACTGTCCGGGACAGTGCGGTATGTTGGTTTGGTCCGATGGTTTGGTACTTCTAGAGGACATCACGACGTTGTTCCGGACGGACCGTTTGGACTGTTCGGGACAGTCTGGTTGGACTGTCCGGGACAGTCGGATTGGACGGTTTGGTTGGATGGTTCGGGACTTCTAGAGGAGATCCGAACCTTCTTCCGGACGGACCGTTTGGATGGTTCGGGATGTTCCATTTGGATGGTTCGGAAAGGTCCGTTTGGATTGTCCGGGATAGTCGGGTAGGTCGGTTTGGTGCCGGACGTACCGTTTGGATGGTTCAGGACTTCTAGAGGAGATCCGGAACTGAAGTCGGAGGATCCGAAAGAGCTTAAACTTGAATTTTCGCTTGCTCTTGAAGATCTTGATGAGCCTCCTCTTGTTCTTCATAACGTGAACCAAAAATGTAATGGAAGTAGGAGTAGCCGTGGGCTTATTGATGTGGATCACCCTGAGGAGGATGATCGATCCAGAAGTTTGCCCCATTTTCACGACGTAGGATCCGGGGATAACTAGCCTGTGAAGCCTGATGAATGACACAGCCAACCACCGTCTTGATTACGGAAGCCTACAGCCCTCGATTCACCCAACCACACACTTTGACCTTTTGTTACTCACTGATGTGGAGCAACGTGTTCAAGCAATCATGAAATAATCACAAGAACAACGGAGTAGCAACTCAGAATAACTCCCTATTCCCTTGAGGTGGAAATGGCTCACACTCTAGAGGAACAAGAGTTCTCTTTATTTCTGAGAATTCTTCACTAGCCTTGTTACATAGGAAGCAACCTCATATATATAGAGGTTGATGACTTAAGGCTTAAGTTAACAAAAACCAAAATATCAACTAGTAGCTACAGTACGTCGGTTGCTACAGTGCACATGCTACAGTACAGCAGTCGGTTTGGAACAGTAAAAAGAACCAAAATATCTCAATTCAGACAGACAAGTCGGTAACTCCGGTTTTGGAAGTCGGCAGCACCGGGATTGCCTTCTGTCCTGGGGTTCAAGCCAGAAGTTTGAAGACTTTTAAGGCTTACAAGTCGGTGACTCCGGGTTTGGAAGTCGGTAGCACCGGGATTGCCTTCTGTCTTGAGGATTCAAGCTGGAAGTCGGATGACAAGTCGGTGACTCTGGGTTTGGAAGTCGGCAGCACCAGAATTGCCTTTTGAAGCTGCTTCGTCTAGGAACTCGGTGTCTCCGATTTTGGGAAGTCGGAAGCTCCGGAATTGGCTTCTGTTCGGAAGTTGAAGACTTTTAAGGCTTACAAGTCGGTGATTCCAGGTTTGGAAGTCGGCAGCACCGGGATTGCCTTTTGAGCTTCCTCTAAGTCCTTTTCCTCAAACCTAAGTGTGCAAATGCTCAAGGCATTAGGTAGCACACCATTCAAGCTCAAAACCAGTGGGCATTCATTAAGGAAAATATTCACCTATTGAGTGATCTGTCGAGTTCTTACCCTTGTCATGGGTCCTTGTTGAGCCTGGGGTATTGGAATGTCAATTGATGAGGGTAGACTTGTGTCACTCCTAGGGCCATTCTCATCACGTATGCATCGGGTCATGGTCTTCTCATGAATTCTAAAGGAGATCCGGACTTTCTTCCGGACGGACCGTTTCGATGGTTCGGGACGTTCCGTTTGGACTGTCCGGGACAGTCGGGTCGGACGGTTTGGTCGAAAGTTTCAGGACTTCTAGAGGTGATCCGGACCTTCTTCCGGACGGACCGTTTGGAGGGTTCGGGATGGTCCATTTGGACGGTACGATCGGATGGTGCGGAACGCTCCTGTTGGACGGTTTGGTCGGATGGTTCGGGACTTCTAGAGGACATCGGACCTTCTTTCGGACAGACCGTTTTGATGGTTCGGGACGTTCCGTTTGGACGGTCGGGTCGGACGGTTTGGTCGGATGGTTCAGGACTTCTAGAGGCGATCCGGACCTTCTTCCGGACGGTTCGTTTGTAGGGTTCGGGACAGTCCGTTTTGATGGTCTGGGATGGTCGGGTTGGACGGTTCGTTCGAAGGGTGTGGAACAGTTCAGTTGGACAGTTTGGTTGGTTGGTTCGGGACTTCTAGAGGAGATTCGGACCTTCTTCCGGATGGGACCGTGTGGACGGTTCGAGACGGTCCGGGACGGTCGGGTTGGTCAGGTTGGTCGGATGTTTCGACTTCTAGACGAGGTCGGGACCTTCTTCCGGATGGACCATTTGGACGGTTCGGCACGTTCCGTTTGAAGGGCTCGGGATGGTCGCTTTGGACGGTCCGGAACGGGCGGGTTGGACGGTTTGGCGGGATGGTTCGGGAATTCTAGAAGAGATCCAGACCTTCTTCTGGACGGACTGTTAGGAGGGTTCAGGACGTTCCGTTTGGATGGTTAGGAAAGGTCCGTTTGGATTGTCCGGGACAGACGGGTAGGACGGTTTGGTCAGACGGTTCGGGACTTCTAGAGGAGATCCAGACCATCTTCTGGACGGACCGTTTGGACCGTCTTCTAGAGGAGATTCGGATGGTTTGGAGGGTTCGGGACGTTCCGTTTGGATGGTTCAGAAAGGTCCGTTTGGACTGTCCGGGACAGTGGGGTAGGTTGGTTTGGTCGGATGGTTCGGGACTTCTAGAGGATATTACGACGTTCTTCCGGACGGACCGTTTGGTTGGTTCGGGACAGTCCATTTGGACTGTCTGGAACAGTCGGATTGGACGGTTTGGTCGGATGGTTGGGACTTCTAGAGGAGATCCTGACCTTCTTCCGGACGGACCATTTGGAGGGTTCGGGATGTTCCGTTTGGATGGTTCGGAAAGGTCCGTTTGGACTGTCCGGGACAGTCAAGTAGATCGGTTTGGTCGGATGGTTCGGGACTTCTAGAGGACATCAGGACGTTCTTTTGGATGGACCATTTGGATGGTTCAGGACTTCTAGAGGAGATCTGTACCTTCTTCCGGATGGACCGGTTGGAGGGTTCGGGACGGTCCATTCGGATGGTGTGGTATGCTCCTGTTGGACGGTTTGGACGGATGGCTCGCGATTTCTAGAGGAGATCCGGACCTTCTTCCGGACAGATCGGTCGGAGGGTTTGGGGCGGTCCGTTTGGACGGTTTGTTCGGATGGTGCGGAACGCTCCTATTGGATGGTTTGGTCGGATGATTCGGCACTTCTTGAGGAGATCCAGACCTTCTTCCGGACGTACCGTGTGGACGGTTCGGGACGGTCGGGTTGGTCGGGTTGGTCAGATGGTTGGGGACTTCTAGAGGAGATCGGGACCTACTTCCGGACGGACTATTCGGAAGGTTCGGGACGTTCTGATTGAAGGGTTCGGGACGGTCGGTTTGGACGGTTCGGACAGTCAGGTTTTGACGGTCCGGAACGGTCGGGTTGAACAGTATGGTCGGATGGTTCGGGACTTCTAGAGGAGATCCGGACCTTCTTCCAGACGGACCGTTTGGAGGGTTCAGGATGGACCGTTTGGAGGGTTCGGGACGTTCCGTTTGGATGGTTCGGCAAGGCCCGTTTGGACTGTCCGAGACAGTCGGGTAGGACGGTTTGGACGGATGGTTTGGGACTTCTAGAGGACATCAGGACCTTCATCCGGGCGGACCGTTTGGAGGGTTCCGGACGGTCCGTTTGGACTATCTGGGACGGTTGGGTTGGACGGTTTTGTCGGATGGTTCGGGACTTCTAGAGGAGATCGGGAACTTCTTCCGGACGGACCGTTTGGACGGTTCAGCACGTTCCGTTTGGATGGTTCGGGACGGTCTTTTTGGACAGTCCGGGATGGTCGGGTTGGACGGTTTTGTCGGATGGTTTGGGACTTCTAGGGGATATCTGGACCTTCTTTTGGATGGACTGTTTGGACGGTCTAAAACGGTCAGTTTGGACGATCCGGGACGGTTGGGTAAGACGGTTTGGTTGGATGGTTCGGGACTTCTAGAGTAGATCCGGACCTTCTACCGGACGGAACGTGTGGAGGGTTCGGGACAAGCCGGGACGGTCAGGTTGGACTGCATGGTCAGATGATTCGAGACTTCTTGAGGAGATCCCGACCTTCCTCTGGACGGACCGTGTGGACAGTTCGGGACGGTTGGGTTGGTCGGATTGGTCGGATGATTCGGGACTTCTAGAGGAGGTTGGGACCTTCTTCCAGACGGACCGTTTGGAATGTTTGGGACGTTCCGTTTGGAGATTCGGGACGGTCGGTTTGGACAGTCCGGGACGGTCGGGATGGACGGTTTGGATGGTTTGGTCGGTGGTTCGGGATGGACGGTTTGGTCGGTGGGTCGGGACGGACCGTTTGGAGGGTTCGGGCCGTTCCGTTTGGATGGTTCGAAAAGGTCCGTTTGGACAGTCCGGGACGGACGGGTAGGTCGGTTTGGTCGGATCGTTCGGGACTTCTAGAGGAGATCCGGACCTTCTTCCGAACGGTCCGTTTGGAGGGTTCGGGCAGTCCGTTTGGACGGTCCGTTTGGACGGACCGGTTGGATGGTTCGGGACGGTCCGTTTGGATGGTTCGATCGGATGGTGTGGAACGCTCATGTTGGACGGTTAGATCGGATGGTTCGGGACTTCTAGTGGAGATCCAGACGTTTTTTCCGGACGGACCGGTTGGGGGGTTCGGGATGGTCAGTTTGGACAGTCCGTTCGGCTGGTGCGGAACGCGCCTGTTGGACGGTTTGGTCGGATGGTTCGGCACTTCTAGAGGAGATCCGGGTCGTCTTCCGGACGGACCGTGTGAGACGGTTCGGGACAGTCGGGATGATCGGGTTGGTCGGCTTGGTCGGATGGTTGGGGACTTCTAGAGAAGATCGAGACCTACTTCTGGACGGACCGTTTGGAAGGTTCGGGACGTTCTGTTTGGAGGGTTCGTGACGGTCGGTCGACCGTCCGGGACGGGCGGGTTGGACAGTTTGGCCGGATGGTTCGGGACTTCTTTAGGAGATTCGGACCTTGTTCTGGACGGACCGTTAGGAGGGTTCAGGACGTTCCATTTGGATGGTTCGGAAAGATCCGTTTGGACTGTCCGGGACAGTCTGGTAGGACGGTTTGGTCGGATGGTTCGGGACTTCTAGAGGAGATCCGGACCATCTTCCGGACGGACCATTTGGACGGTCTTCCATTTGGATGGTTCGGAAACGCCCGTTTGAACTGTCCGAGACAGTCGGGTAGGACGGTTTGGACGGATGGTTGGGCACTTCTAGAGGACATCAGGACCTTCCTCCGGGCAGTCCGTTTGGATTGTCTGGGATGGTCGGGTTGGACGGTTTGGTCGGATGGTTCGGGACTTCTAGAGGAGATCGGGACCTTCTTCTGGACGGACCGTTTGGACGGTTTGGCACGTTCCGTTTTGGACGGTTCGGGACGGTCGCTTTGGACGGTCCGAGACGGTCGGGTTGGACGGTTTTGCCGGATGGTTCGGGACTTCTATGGGAGATCCGGACCTGTTTCGGACGGACCGTTTGGACCGTCTAGAACGGTCGGTTTGGACGATCCGGGACAGTCGGGTTTGGACGGTTTGGTCTGATGGTTCGGGACTTCTAGAGGAGATCCGGACCTTCTTCCGGACGAACCGTTTGGAGGGTTCAGGACGTTCCGTTTGGATGGTTCGGAAAGGTCCCTTTGGACTGTCCGGGACAGTCAGGTCGGACTGTTTGGTCGGATAGTTCGGGACTTCTAGAGGAGATCCGGACCTTCTTCCGGACGGACCGTGCGGAGGGTTCGGGACAATCCGGGACGGTCGGATTGGACGGTTTGGTCGGATGGTTCGAGACTTCTAGAGGAGATCCGGAACTTCTTCCGGACGGACCGTGTGGACGGTTCGGGACGGTCGGGTTGGTCGGCTTGGTCGGATGGTTCGGGACTTCTAGAGGTGATCGGGTCCTTCTTCCGGATGGACCGTTTGGAAGATTCGGGACGTTCCATTTGGAGGTTCGGGAAGGTCAGTTTGGACGGTCCGGGGCGGTCGGCTTGGACGGTCCGAGACAGTTGGGTTGGACGGTTTGGTTGGTGGTTCAGGACTTCTAGAGGAGATCACGACGTTCTTCCAGGTGGACCGTTTGGATGGTTCGGGATGGTCCGTTTGGACTGTCCGGGACAGTCGGATTGGACGGTTTGGTCGGATGGTTCGGGACTTCTAGAGGAGATTCGGACCATCTTCCGGACGGACCGTTTGGACAGTCTTCCATTTGGATGGTTCGGAAAGGTCCGTTTGGACTGTCCGGGACAGTCGGATAGGACGGTTGGATGGATGGTTGGGGACTTCTAGAGGACATCAGGACCTTCCTCCGGGCAGTCCATTTGGAGGGTTCGGGACGGTTGGTTTGGACTGTTTGGGACGGTCGGGTTGGACGGTTTGGTCGGATGGTTCGGGACTTCTAGAGGAGATCGGGACCTTCTTCCGGACGGACCGTTTGGACGGTTTGGCACGTTCTGTTTGGAGGGTTCGGGACGGTCGCTTTGGACGTTCCGAGACTGTCGGGTTGGACGGTTTTGCTGGATGGTTCGGGACTTCTAGAGAAGATCTGGACCTTCTTTCGGACGGACCGTTTGGACCGTCTAGAATGGTCGGTATGGACGATTCGGGACGGTCGGGTTGAACGGTTTGGTCGGATGGTTCGGGTCTTCTAGAGGAGATCCGGACCTCCTTTCGGACGGAACATATGGAGGTTTCAGGACGTTCCGTTTGGATGGTTCGGAAAGGTCCCTTCGGACTGTCCGGGACAGTCGGGTAGGACGGTTTGGTCTGATGGTTCGGGACTTCTAGAGGAGATCCGGAGCTTCTTCCGGACGGACCGTTTGGAGGGTTCGGGACGTTCCGTTTGAATGGTACGGAAAGGTCCCTTTGGACTGTCCAGGACTGTCGGGTAGGACGGTTTGGTCGGATGGTTCGGGACTTCTAGAGGAGATCCAGATCTTTTTCTGGACGGACCATGTGGTGGGTTCGGGACAATCCGGGACGGTCGGGTTGGACGGTTTGGTCGGATGGTCCGGGGACTTCTAGAGGAGATCCGGAGCTTCTTCCGGACGGACTGTGTGGAAGGCTCGGGACGGTCGGGTTGGTCGGCTTGGTCGGATGGTTCGGGACTTCTAGTGGTGATCGGGACCTTCTTTCGGACGGACCGTTTGGAAGGTTCGGGACGTTCTGTTTGGAGGTTCGGGACGGTCGGTTTGGACGGTCCGGGACGGTCGGGTTGGACGGTTTGGTTGGTGGTTCGAGACTTCTAGGGGAGAACTGGACCTTTTTCCGGATGGACCGTTTGGAGGGTTCGGGACGTTCCGTTTGGATGGTTCGGAAAGGTCCGTTTGGACTGTCCGGGACAGTTGGGTAGGTTGGTTTGGTCGGATGCTTTGGGACATCTAGAAGACATCACGACGTTCTTCCGTTTGGACAGTCCGGGACAGTCGGATTGGACAGTTTGGTCGGATGGTTCGGGACTTCTAGAGGAGATCCGTACCTTCTTCCGGACGGACCGTTTGAAGGGTTCGGGACAGTCCAGGACGGTTGGGTTGGACGGTTGGGTCGGATGTTTCGGGACTTATAGAGGAGATCCGGACCTTCTTCCGAACAGACAGTGTGGTCGGTTCGGGACTGTCTGGGATGGTCGGGTTAGGCGATTTGGTCGGATGGTTCGGGACTTCTAGAGAAGATCGGGACCTTCTTCCGGACGGACCGTATGGACGCGTCGGCACGTTCCGTTTGGAGGGTTCGGGATGGTCGCTTTGGACGGTTCGGGACGGTCGGGTTGGACGGTTTTGCCGGATGGTTCGGGACTTCTAGGGGAGATCCGGACCTTGTTTCGGACGGACCGTTTGGACCGTCTAGAACGGTCGGTTTGGACGATCCGGGACAGTCGGGTTGGACGGTTTGGTCTGATGGTTCGGGACTTCTAGAGGAGATCCGGACCTTCTTCCGGACGAACCGTTTGGAGGGTTCAGGACGTTCCGTTTGGATGGTTCGGAAAGGTCCCTTTGGACTGTCCGGGACAGTCAGGTCGGACTGTTTGGTCGGATAGTTCGGGACTTCTAGAGGAGATCCGGACCTTCTTCCGGACGGACCGTGCGGAGGGTTCGGGACAATCCGGGACGGTCGGATTGGACGGTTTGGTCGGATGGTTCGAGACTTCTAGAGGAGATCCGGAACTTCTTCCGGACGGACCGTGTGGACGGTTCGGGACGGTCGGGTTGGTCGGCTTGGTCGGATGGTTCGGGACTTCTAGAGGTGATCGGGTCCTTCTTCCGGATGGACCGTTTGGAAGATTCGGGACGTTCCATTTGGAGGTTCGGGAAGGTCAGTTTGGACGGTCCGGGGCGGTCGGCTTGGACGGTCCGAGACAGTTGGGTTGGACGGTTTGGTTGGTGGTTCGGGACTTCTAGAGGAGATCACGACGTTCTTCCAGGTGGACCGTTTGGATGGTTCGGGATGGTCCGTTTGGACTGTCCGGGACAGTCGGATTGGACGGTTTGGTCGGATGGTTCGGGACTTCTAGAGGAGATTCGGACCATCTTCCGGACGGACCGTTTGGACAGTCTTCCATTTGGATGGTTCGGAAAGGTCCGTTTGGACTGTCCGGGACAGTCGGATAGGACGGTTGTATGGATGGTTGGGGACTTCTAGAGGACATCAGGACCTTCCTCCGGGCAGTCCATTTGGAGGGTTCGGGACGGTTGGTTTGGACTGTTTGGGACGGTCGGGTTGGACGGTTTGGTCGGATGGTTCGGGACTTCTAGAGGAGATCGGGACCTTCTTCCGGACGGACCGTTTGGACGGTTTGGCACGTTCTGTTTGGAGGGTTCGGGACGGTCGCTTTGGACGTTCCGAGACTGTCGGGTTGGACGGTTTTGCTGGATGGTTCGGGACTTCTAGAGAAGATCTGGACCTTCTTTCGGACGGACCGTTTGGACCGTCTAGAATGGTCGGTATGGACGATTCGGGACGGTCGGGTTGAACGGTTTGGTCGGATGGTTCGGGTCTTCTAGAGGAGATCCGGACCTCCTTTCGGACGGAACATATGGAGGTTTCAGGACGTTCCGTTTGGATGGTTCGGAAAGGTCCCTTCGGACTGTCCGGGACAGTCGGGTAGGACGGTTTGGTCTGATGGTTCGGGACTTCTAGAGGAGATCCGGAGCTTCTTCCGGACGGACCGTTTGGAGGGTTCGGGACGTTCCGTTGAATGGTACGGAAAGGTCCCTTTGGACTGTCCAGGACTGTCGGGTAGGACGGTTTGGTCGGATGGTTCGGGACTTCTAGAGGAGATCCAGATCTTTTTCTGGACGGACCATGTGGTGGGTTCGGGACAATCCGGGACGGTCGGGTTGGACGGTTTGGTCGGATGGTCCGGGACTTCTAGAGGAGATCCGGAGCTTCTTCCGGACGGACTGTGTGGAAGGCTCGGGACGGTCGGGTTGGTCGGCTTGGTCGGATGGTTCGGGACTTCTAGTGGTGATCGGGACCTTCTTTCGGACGGACCGTTTGGAAGGTTCGGGACGTTCTGTTTGGAGGTTCGGGACGGTCGGTTTGGACGGTCCGGGACGGTCGGGTTGGACGGTTTGGTTGGTGGTTCGAGACTTCTAGGGGAGAACTGGACCTTTTTCCGGATGGACCGTTTGGAGGGTTCGGGACGTTCCGTTTGGATGGTTCGGAAAGGTCCGTTTGGACTGTCCGGGACAGTTGGGTAGGTTGGTTTGGTCGGATGCTTTGGGACATCTAGAAGACATCACGACGTTCTTCCGTTTGGACAGTCCGGGACAGTCGGATTGGACAGTTTGGTCGGATGGTTCGGGACTTCTAGAGGAGATCCGTACCTTCTTCCGGACGGACCGTTTGAAGGGTTCGGGACAGTCCAGGACGGTTGGGTTGGACGGTTGGGTCGGATGTTTCGGGACTTATAGAGGAGATCCGGACCTTCTTCCGAACAGACAGTGTGGTCGGTCGGGACTGTCTGGGATGGTCGGGTTAGGCGATTTGGTCGGATGGTTCGGGACTTCTAGAGAAGATCGGGACCTTCTTCCGGACGGACCGTATGGACGCGTCGGCACGTTCCGTTTGGAGGGTTCGGGATGGTCGCTTTGGACGGTTCGGGACGGTCGGGTTGGACGGTTTTGCCGGATGGTTCGGGACTTCTAGGGGAGATCCGGACCTTGTTTCGGACGGACCGTTTGGACCGTCTAGAACGGTCGGTTTGGACGATCCGGGACAGTCGGGTTGGACGGTTTGGTCTGATGGTTCGGGACTTCTAGAGGAGATCCGGACCTTCTTCCGGACGAACCGTTTGGAGGGTTCAGGACGTTCCGTTTGGATGGTTCGGAAAGGTCCCTTTGGACTGTCCGGGACAGTCAGGTCGGACTGTTTGGTCGGATAGTTCGGGACTTCTAGAGGAGATCCGGACCTTCTTCCGGACGGACCGTGCGGAGGGTTCGGGACAATCCGGGACGGTCGGATTGGACGGTTTGGTCGGATGGTTCGAGACTTCTAGAGGAGATCCGGAACTTCTTCCGGACGGACCGTGTGGACGGTTCGGGACGGTCGGGTTGGTCGGCTTGGTCGGATGGTTCGGGACTTCTAGAGGTGATCGGGTCCTTCTTCCGGATGGACCGTTTGGAAGATTCGGGACGTTCCATTTGGAGGTTCGGGAAGGTCAGTTTGGACGGTCCGGGGCGGTCGGCTTGGACGGTCCGAGACAGTTGGGTTGGACGGTTTGGTTGGTGGTTCGGGACTTCTAGAGGAGATCACGACGTTCTTCCAGGTGGACCGTTTGGATGGTTCGGGATGGTCCGTTTGGACTGTCCGGGACAGTCGGATTGGACGGTTTGGTCGGATGGTTCGGGACTTCTAGAGGAGATTCGGACCATCTTCCGGACGGACCGTTTGGACAGTCTTCCATTTGGATGGTTCGGAAAGGTCCGTTTGGACTGTCCGGGACAGTCGGATAGGACGGTTGGATGGATGGTTGGGGACTTCTAGAGGACATCAGGACCTTCCTCCGGGCAGTCCATTTGGAGGGTTCGGGACGGTTGGTTTGGACTGTTTGGGACGGTCGGGTTGGACGGTTTGGTCGGATGGTTCGGGACTTCTAGAGGAGATCGGGACCTTCTTCCGGACGGACCGTTTGGACGGTTTGGCACGTTCTGTTTGGAGGGTTCGGGACGGTCGCTTTGGACGTTCCGAGACTGTCGGGTTGGACGGTTTTGCTGGATGGTTCGGGACTTCTAGAGAAGATCTGGACCTTCTTTCGGACGGACCGTTTGGACCGTCTAGAATGGTCGGTATGGACGATTCGGGACGGTCGGGTTGAACGGTTTTGGTCGGATGGTTCGGGTCTTCTAGAGGAGATCCGGACCTCCTTTCGGACGGAACATATGGAGGTTTCAGGACGTTCCGTTTGGATGGTTCGGAAAGGTCCCTTCGGACTGTCCGGGACAGTCGGGTAGGACGGTTTGGTCTGATGGTTCGGGACTTCTAGAGGAGATCCGGAGCTTCTTCCGGACGGACCGTTTGGAGGGTTCGGGACGTTCCGTTTGAATGGTACGGAAAGGTCCCTTTGGACTGTCCAGGACTGTCGGGTAGGACGGTTTGGTCGGATGGTTCGGGACTTCTAGAGGAGATCCAGATCTTTTTCTGGACGGACCATGTGGTGGGTTCGGGACAATCCGGGACGGTCGGGTTGGACGGTTTGGTCGGATGGTCCGGGACTTCTAGAGGAGATCCGGAGCTTCTTCCGGACGGACTGTGTGGAAGGCTCGGGACGGTCGGGTTGGTCGGCTTGGTCGGATGGTTCGGGACTTCTAGTGGTGATCGGGACCTTCTTTCGGACGGACCGTTTGGAAGGTTCGGGACGTTCTGTTTGGAGGTTCGGGACGGTCGGTTTGGACGGTCCGGGACGGTCGGGTTGGACGGTTTGGTTGGTGGTTCGAGACTTCTAGGGGAGAACTGGACCTTTTTTCCGGATGGACCGTTTGGAGGGTTCGGGACGTTCCGTTTGGATGGTTCGGAAAGGTCCGTTTGGACTGTCCGGGACAGTTGGGTAGGTTGGTTTGGGTCGGATGCTTTGGGACATCTAGAAGACATCACGACGTTCTTCCGTTTGGACAGTCCGGGACAGTCGGATTGGACAGTTTGGTCGGATGGTTCGGGACTTCTAGAGGAGATCCGTACCTTCTTCCGGACGGACTGTTTGAAGGGTTCGGGACAGTCCAGGACGGTTGGGTTGGACGGTTGGGTCGGATGTTTCGGGACTTATAGAGGAGATCCGGACCTTCTTCCGAACAGACAGTGTGGTCGGTTCGGGACTGTCTGGGATGGTCGGGTTAGGCGATTTGGTCGGATGGTTCGGGACTTCTAGAGAAGATCGGGACCTTCTTCCGGACGGACCGTATGGACGCGTCGGCACGTTCCGTTTGGAGGGTTCGGGATGGTCGCTTTGGACGGTTCGGGACGGTCGGGTTGGACGGTTTTGCCGGATGGTTCGGGACTTCTAGGGGAGATCCGGACCTTGTTTCGGACGGACCGTTTGGACCGTCTAGAACGGTCGGTTTGGACGATCCGGGACAGTCGGGTTGGACGGTTTGGTCTGATGGTTCGGGACTTCTAGAGGAGATCCGGACCTTCTTCCGGACGAACCGTTTGGAGGGTTCAGGACGTTCCGTTTGGATGGTTCGGAAAGGTCCCTTTGGACTGTCCGGGACAGTCAGGTCGGACTGTTTGGTCGGATAGTTCGGGACTTCTAGAGGAGATCCGGACCTTCTTCCGGACGGACCGTGCGGAGGGTTCGGGACAATCCAGGACGGTCGGATTGGACGGTTTGGTCGGATGGTTCGAGACTTCTAGAGGAGATCCGGAACTTCTTCCGGACGGACCGTGTGGACGGTTCGGGACGGTCGGGTTGGTCGGCTTGGTCGGATGGTTCGGGACTTCTAGAGGTGATCGGGTCCTTCTTCCGGATGGACCGTTTGGAAGATTCGGGACGTTCCATTTGGAGGTTCGGGAAGGTCAGTTTGGACGGTCCGGGGCGGTCGGCTTGGACGGTCCGAGACAGTTGGGTTGGACGGTTTGGTTGGTGGTTCGGGACTTCTAGAGGAGATCCGGACCTTCTATCGGACGGACCGTTTGTAGGGTTCGGGACGTTCCATTTGGATGGTTTGGAAAGGTCCGTTTGGACTGTCCGGGACAGTTGGGTAGGTTGGTGTGGTCGGATGCTTTGGGACATCTAGAGGACATCACGACGTTCTTCCAGGCGGACCGTTTGGATGGTTCGGGATGGTCCGTTTGGACTGTCCGGGACAGTCGGATTGGACGGTTTGGTCGGATGGTTCGGGACTTCTAGAGGAGATTCGGACCATCTTCCGGACGGACCGTTTGGACAGTCTTCCATTTGGATGGTTCGGAAAGGTCCGTTTGGACTGTCCGGGACATTCGGATAGGACGGTTGGATGGATGGTTGGGGACATCTAGAGGACATCAGGACCTTCCTCTGGGCAGTCCATTTGGAGGGTTCGGGACGGTTGGTTTGGACTGTCTGGGACGGTCGGGTTGGACGGTTTGGTCGGATGGTTCGGGACTTCTAGAGGAGATCGGGGCCTTCTTCCGGACGGACCGTTTGGACGGTTTGACACGTTCTGTTTGGAGGGTTCGGGACGGTCGCTTTGGACGTTCCGAGACTGTCGGGTTGGACGGTTTTGCTGGATGGTTCGGGACTTCTAGAGAAGATCTGGACCTTCTTTCGGACGGACCGTTTGGACCGTCTAGAATGGTCGGTATGGACGATTCGGGACGGTCGGGTTGAACGGTTTGGTCGGATGGTTCGGGTCTTCTAGAGGAGATCCGGACCTCCTTTCGGACGGAACGTATGGAGGGTTCAGGACGTTCCGTTTGGATGGTTCGGAAAGGTCCCTTCGGACTGTCCGGGACAGTCGGGTAGGACGGTTTGGTCTGATGGTTCGGGACTTCTAGAGGAGATCCGGAGCTTCTTCCGGACGGACCGTTTGGAGGGTTCGGGACGTTCCGTTTGAATGGTACGGAAAGGTCCCTTTGGACTCTCCAGGACTGTCGGGTAGGACGGTTTGGTCGGATGGTTCGGGACTTCTAGAGGAGATCCAGATCTTTTTCTGGACGGACCATGTGGTGGGTTCGGGACAATCCGGGACGGTCGGGTTGGACGGTTTGGTCGGATGGTCCGGGACTTCTAGAGGAGATCCGGAGCTTCTTCCGGACGGACTGTGTGGAAGGCTCGGGACGGTCGGGTTGGTCGGCTTGGTCGGATGGTTCGGGACTTCTAGTGGTGATCGGGACCTTCTTTCGGACGGACCGTTTGGAAGGTTCGGGACGTTCTGTTTGGAGGTTCGGGACGGTCGGTTTGGACGGTCCGGGACGGTCGGGTAGGACGGTTTGGTTGGTGGTTCGGGACTTCTAGGGGAGATCTGGACATTTTTCCGGATGGACCGTTTGGAGGGTTCGGGACGTTCCGTTTGGATGGTTCGGAAAGGTCCGTTTGGACTGTCCGGGACAGTTGGGTAGGTTGGTTTGGTCGGATGCTTTGGGACATCTAGAAGACATCATGACGTTCTTCCGTTTGGACAGTCCGGGACAGTCGGATTGGACGGTTTGGTCGGATGGTTCGGGACTTCTAGAGGAGATCCGTACCTTCTTCCGGACGGACCGTTTGAAGGGTTCGGGACAGTCCAGGACGGTTGGGTTGGACGGTTGGGTCGGATGTTTCGGGACTTATAGAGGAGATCCGGACCTTCTTCCGAACAGACAGTGTGGTCGGTTCGGGACTGTCTGGGATGGTCGGGTTAGGCGATTTGGTCGGATGGTTCGGGACTTCTAGAGAAGATCGGGACCTTCTTCCGGACGGACCGTATGGACGCGTCGACACGTTCCGTTTGGAGGGTTCGGGATGGTCGCTTTGGACGGTCCGGGACGGTGGGGTTGGACGGTTTGGCCGGATGGTTCAGGACGTTCTGTTTGGAGGCTTCGGGAGGGTCGGTTTGCCCGGTCCGGGACGGTCAGGTTGGACGGTTTGGTCGGATGGTTCGGGGCTTCTAGAGGAGATTCGGACCTTCTTCCAAACGGACCGTTTGTACGGTATAGAGCGATCCATTTGGACGGTCCGGGACGGTCGGAATGAACTATATGGTCGGATGGTTCGGGACTGCTAGAGGAGATCCGGTCCTTTTTCTGGATGGAACATTTTGGAGGTTCAAGACAGACCGTTTGGAGGGTTCGGGACGTTCCGTTTGGATGGATCGGAAAGCTCTGTTTCGAGTGTCCGGGACGCTCGGGTAGGGCGGTTTGTACGGATGGTTCGGGAGTTCTAGAGGACATCAGGACCTTCCTCCGGGCGGACCATCTGGAGGGTTCGGGACAGTCCATTTTGACAGTCTGGGACGGTCGGGTTGGACTGTTCAGTCGGATGGTTCGGGACTTCTAGAGGAGATCCGGACCTTCTTCCGGACGGATCGTTTGGAGGGTTCAGGACATTCCGTTTGGATGTTTCGGAAAGGTCCCTTTGGACTGTCCAGGACAGTCGGGTAGGACTGTTTTGGTCGGATGATTTGGGACTTCTAGAGGAGATCCGGACCTTCTGGACGGACCGTGTGGAGGGTTCAGGACAATCCAGGACGGTCAGGTTGAACGGTTTGGTCGGATGGTTTGGGACTTCTTGAGGAGATCCGAAACTTCTTCAGGACGGACCGTGTGGATGGTTCGGGACGGTCGGGTTGGTCGGCTTGGTCGGATGGTTCGGGACGTCAATAGGAGATCGGGCCCTTCTTCCGAATGAACGGTTTTGAAGGTTCGGGACGGTCAGTTTCGATGGTCCGAGACGGTCGGGTGGACGGTTTGGTCGGTAGTTCGGGACTTCTAGAGGAGATCCGGACCTTCTTCTGGACGGACCGTTTGGAGGGTTCGGGACGTTCTGTTTGGATGGTTCGGAAAGGTCCATTTGGACTGTCCGGGACAGTCGGGTAGGTTGGTTTGGTCGGATGTTTAGGGACATCTAGAGGACATCACGACGTTCATCCGGACGGACCGTTTAGATGGTTCGGGACGGACCGTTTGGATGGTTCGAGACGGTCTGTTTGGATTGTCTGGGACAGTCGGATTGGACGGTTTGGTCGGATGGTTCGGGACTTCTAAAGGAGATCCGGACCATCTTCCAGACGGACTGTTTGGAGGGTTCGGGACAGTCTGGGACGGTTGGGTTGGATGGTTGGGTCGGATGGTTAAGGACTTCTAGAGGAGATCCGGACCTTCTTCCGGACGGACAGCGTGGACGGTTCGGGACTGTCTGGGACGGTCGGGTTGGATGGTTTGGTCGGAGGGTTTCGGACTTCTAGAGAAGATCGGGACCTTCTTCCGGACGGACCGTTTGGACGGTTCGCCACGTTCCATTTGGAGGGTTCGGGACGGTCGCTTCGAACGGTCCGGGACGGTGAGGTTGGATGGTTTGGCCGGATGGTTCGGGACGTTCTGTTTGGAGGGTTCGGGACGGTCGGTTTGCCGGGTCCGGGACGGTTAGGTTGGACGGTTTGGTCGGATGGTTCGGGGCTTCTAGAGGAGATCCAGACCTTCTCCCGGACGGACCGTTTGTATGGTCTAGATCGGTCCGTTTGGACGGTTCGGGACGGTCGGGTTGAATAGTATGGTCAGATGGTTCGGGACTGCTAGAGGAGATCCAGAGCTTCTTCCGGACGGAATGTATGGAGGGTTCGGGACGTTCCGTTTGGATGGATCGGAAAGGTCCGTTTCGACTGTCCGGGATAGTCGCGTAGGACGGTTTGGACGGATGGTTCGGGACTTCCAGAGGACATCAGGACCTTCCTCCGGGTGAACCGTTTGGAGGGTTCGGGACGGTCCGTGTGGACAGTCTGGGACGGTCAGGTTGGACGGTTTGGTCGGATGGTTCAGGACTTCTAGAGGAGATCCCGACCTTCTTCCGGATGGACCATTAGGAGGGCTCCGGACATTCCGTTTGGATGGTTCGGAAAGGTCCGTTTGGACTATCCGGGACAGTCGGGTTGGATTGTTTGTTCGGATGGTTCGGGACTTGTAGAGGAGATCCGGACCATCTTCCAGACGAACCGTTTGGACGGTCTAGAGTGGTCCGTTTGGACGGTCCGGGACGGTCGGGTTGGACGGTTTGGTCGGTTGGTTCGGTACTTCTAGAGGAGATCCGGACCTTCTTTCGGACGGACCATTTAGAGGGTTCAGGACCTTCCGTTTGGAAGGTCCGTTTGGATGGTGCGGAACGCTCTTGTTCGATGGTTTGTTCGGATGGTTCGGCACTTCTAGAGGAGATCCGGACCTTCTTCCGGACGGACTGTGTGGACGGTTCAAGACAGTGATGAGAATGGCCCTAGCTCATCCTCATCAATTTACATTCCAATACCCCAAGCTCAACAAGGACCCATGACAGGGGCATGAACTCGACAAATCACTCAACAGGTGAATCTTTCTCTTAGTGAATGCCCACTGGATTTGAGCTTGAATGGTGTGCTACATAATGCCTTGATCATTTGCACACACTTAGGTTTGATGAAAAGGACATGGAGGATCTCAAAGCAATCGATTCAGAGGCTTCCAGGAAATGTCGGAGTCTCCGACATTTAACCTCGGAGCCTTTGATTTTCCTGAACTTAGGCTAGAGCAACCGAGAAGACCAGAAGCTGATCTCGGAGCAACCGGAAATCCTCCCGACACTCACCGATGCCAAAGTCCAGAAGACTAAGTCGGAGCCACCGACTTCCAAAACTCGAAGCTTCCGACTTTCCTCTTAAGCCTTAAAGTCTTCCACCTCCGGCTTGAATCCTCAACTTCCGAGTACAGAAGGCAATCCCGGAGCTTCCGACTTCCAAAACCGGAGACACCGAGTTTCCAAGTCGAAGCAAGCTTCCGAGTACAGAAGGAAATCCCGGAGCTTCCGACTTCCAAAACCAGAGAAACCGAGTTTCCAAGTCGAAGCAAGCTTCCGAGTATAGAAGGCCATCCCGGAGCCTCCGACTTCATCTCAGAGACTCCGAGGTTCTCCACTGTTGCGAGGACGCCTCCAACTTCCTCTCTCCGACTTTTCTATCTGTACTCAGATATTTAGGCTTTTTAGCTAACTGTAGCACATGTACTGTAGCAACCGTCTTACTATAGCATAACTTAGCCACTAAGTTACCTTTTTCTCTAGAAATATGAGGACTTCTCCACATGTAAGGCAGCAAAGAAATTCAGAAATAAAGAGAACACTTGTTCCTCTAGAGAGTGAGCCATTTCCACCTCAAAAGGAATTAGGTGTTATTCTGAGTTGCTACTCCGTTGTTCTTGTGATTACTTCGTGATTGCTTGAACACGTTGCTCCACGTCAGTGAGTAACAAAGGGCCGAAGTGTGTGGTTGGGTGAATCGAGTGCTGCAGGCTTCCGTAATCAAGACGGTGGTTGGCTATGTCGTTCATCAGGCTTCACAGGCTAGTTATCCAGGATCCTACGTCGTGAAGATCGGGCAACCTCACGGTGATCCACATCATCTGGTATCAGAGCTCGAGGTTGACACGGTAGGATTTGTATCTTTACTTTGTGTTTTTCTTCCTATCTAGAAAAAGCCACACAAAAATATTGTTCTTTAAACCCGTAGTTTCAATGGAAAATTTCAGTGAGTTTTGCTAGGTTTTAATCCATTAGAATCTTGCTTACTTGCTGATCGCAAAAATATATCCTTCACTCCAATCTTTTGAATCCTTGAGTAACCACAGGCAAGCTTACAAAGTATTGCTTGGGCTTTGCACTTTTATAATCAATCTTAGCATTTAAATTAAAGTGTTGCTTATCTTGTTTAAACCCTTGTTGTAAAATTGACCTTGGTACAAAAGAAAGAAGAGAAAAGAAAAAGAAGGAAAAGAAAAATCAGTATCAATCAAAAGAGAGAAAGAGAAAAAGAAAGAAGAAAGAGGCTTGGTCAGTATCTTTTGGGCAATTACTTCCATATCACGAGCTAGGGATAACTTGTGATCTCATGTGCAAATCCATAACCCAATAAGAAGTTCAATCAAGCTATTTTCTTTCCAATTTGTGCAACACAAGCTATTTCATTCTTCGGGACAGTGGGATAGGTTGGTTTGGTCGGATGGTTCGGGGCTTCTAGAGGAGATCCGGACCTTCTTCTGGACAGACCGTTTGGACGGTCTAGAGCGGTCCATTTGGACGGTCCGGGACGGTCGGGTTGAACGGTTTGGTCGGATGGTTTGGGACTTCTAGAGGAGAACCGGAACTTCTTCCGGATGGACCGTTTGGAGGGTTTGGGGCGTTCCATTTGGACGGTTTGGAATGGTCCGTTTGGACTGTCCAAGACAGTGGGGTAGGTTGGTTTGGTCAGATAGTTCGGGACTTCTAGAGGACATCACAACATTCTTTCGGACGGACCGTTTGGATGGTTTGGGACAGTCTATTTGTACTGTCTGGGACAGTCGGATTGGACGGTTTGGTCGGATGGTTCGGGACTTCTAGAGGAGATCTGAACCTTCTTCCAGATGGACCGTTTGGAGGGTTCGGGACGTTCTGTCTGGATGGTTCGAAAAGGTCCGTTTGGACTGTTCGGCACAGTCGGGTAGGTCGATTTGGTTGGATGGTTGGGGATATGTAGAGGACATCAGGATGTTCTTTCGGATGGACCGTTTGGATGGTTCAGGACTTCTAGAGGAGATCTAGACCTTCTTCCAGACGGACCGGTTGGAGGGTTCGGGACGGTCCGTTCGGACGGTCCATTCGGATGGTGCGGAACGCTCCTGTTGGACGGATTGGTCGGATGGTTCGGGACTTCTAGAGGAGATCCGGACCTTCCGAACGAACAGTGTGGACGGTTCGGGACTGTCTGGGACAGTCGGGTTGGACGGTTTGGTCGGATGGTTCGGGACTTTCTGTTTGGAGGGTTCGGGACGGTCGGTTTCGACGTTCCGGGATGATCAGGTTGGACGGTTTGGTTGGATGGTTTGGGGCATCTAGAGGAGATCCGGACCTTCTTCCGCACGGACCTTTTTTACAGTCTAGAACGGTCCGTTTGGACGGTCCGGGACGGTCAGGTTGAACAGTATGGTCGGATGGTTCGGGACTTCTACAGGCGATCTGGAAGTTCTTCTGGACAGACCGTTTGGAGGGTTCGGGACGTTCTGTTTGGATGGTTCGGCAAGGTCTGTTTGGACTGTCCGGGACAATCGGGTAGGACGGTTTGGACGGATGGTTCAGGACTTCTAGAGGACATCAGGACCTTATTCCGGGCGAACCGTTTGGAGGGATCGGAACGGTCCGTTTGGACTGTCTGGGACGGTCGGGTTGGACGGTTTGATCGGATGGTTCGGGACTTATAGAGGAGATCGGGACCTTCTTCTGGACGGACCGTTTGGATGGTTTGGCACGTTCCGTTTGGAGGGTTCGGGACGGTCGCTTTGGACGGTCCGGGACAGTCGGGTTGGACGGTTTTGCCAGATGGTTCGAGACTTCTACAGGAGATCCGGACCTTTCGGACGGACCGTTTGGACGGTATAGAAAGGTCGGTTTGGACGATCCGGGACGGTCGGGTTGGACGGTTTGGTCGGATGGTTCGGGGCTTCTAGAAGAGATCTGGACCTTCTTCCGGACGGACCGTTTGGAGGGTTTAGGACGTTCCGTTTGGATGGTTTGGAAAGGTTCCTTTGGACTGTCTGGGACAGTCGCGTAGGACGGTTTGGTCGGATGGTTCGGGACTTCTAGAGGAGATCCGGACCTTCTTGTGGACAGACCGCGTGGAAGGTTCGGGACAATCCGGGATGGTTGGGTTGGACGGTTTGGTCGGATGGTGCGGGACTTCTAGAGAAGATCCGGACCTTCTTCCGGACGGACCGTGTGGATGGTTCGGGATGGTCGGCTTGGTCGGCTTGGTCGGAGGGTTCAGGACTTCTAGAGGAGATCCGGACCTTCTTCCGGATGGACCGTTTGGAAGGTTCGGGACGTTCCGTTTGGAGGTTCGGGACGGTCGGTTTGGATAGTCCGGGACGGTCGGCTCGGACGGTTTGGTCAGTGGTTCAGGACTTCTAGAGGAGATCCGGACCTTCTTCCGGACGGACCGGTTGGAGGGTTCGGGATGGTCCGTTTGGATGGTGCGGAACGCTCCTGTTGGACGGTTTGGTCGGATGGTTCGGCAATTCTAGAGGAGATCCGTACCTTCTTCCAGACGGATTGTTTGGAGGGTTTGGGATGTTCTGTTTGGAGGGTTCAGGACAGTTGGTTTGGACGGTTTGGTCGGTGGTTCGGGACTTCTAGAGGAGATCCGGACCTTCTTCCGGAACGACCGTTTGGACGGTCTAGAATGGTCGGTTTGGACGATACGGGACGATCGGGTAGGACGGTTTGGTCTGATGGTTCAGGACTTATTGAGGACATCCGGACCTCCTTCCGGACGGATCGTGTGGATGGTTCGGGATGGCTGGGTTGCTCGGCTTGGTCGGATGGTTCTGGACGTCTAGAACAGATCGGGACCTTCTTCTGGACGAACCGTTTGCAAGGTTCGGGATGTTCCGTTTGGAGGTTCGGGACGGTCGGTTTGGACGGTCCGGGACGGTCGGGTTGGACAGTTTGGACGGTGGTTTGGACTTCTAGAGGAGATCCGTACCTTCTTCCGGACGGACCGTGTCACGGACCCGGGAATTACATATGATTAGGGGAACGAATGGTCACCAAGGGCCGGGGAACCAGTCGACCTGGTGCCACGGTACCTTCGCCGTACTCACCGAGGTGGAGTGATCCGACACCTGACCACCGCAAGCCGGCCGGAAGCGACTAGACTTCCCAGAGCCACATACAATTCCCTGACCCGATGAAGGTTTAGAGTCGTTCCCGAATTCTATCATGCAAAGCAAGGTCGGAGGAGCCTGGTGATTCTACCCACACCCTAACCTACCTCAAGGGCTAGTGGGTCGCCCGAGAGCCCGGTAGAATGCACCCACACCCTGCCTGGCCAGCACTGCATCTCAGCCAGCGGGTCGCTCAACCGATACCGGCTCGACGTAGTACAAAGGAGAATAGCTTTAACCCTTCACGGCATACCCATATACTTCCTATCATACACGCATTGCATATGGGCAGCCCCGATAACAACTTGTATATCACAGCAAAGCACTAAAGAGAAAGATTACCAGATAATTATAACACGTCCCATACTCGGGGCAGTACTTATCTTACATACAACTTGACCCGAAGGTCGATAAACATCAAAAGAGCCACAAGGGCAGCAGCAGAAACACAAAGTAAAACACCCGAGATGGTGGGGAACCACCTCAAACAGCCCACAACAATCCCAAGGAAGTCGAAGCCGAAAGTGGTAAACCGAAGTAGCGAACGCCAACACCAAATGCTCCATGAACCTGCCTAGGATAAGCCTAGGTGAGTACAACCACCGTACTCGCAAGACATTGCTCATCAATTAATTAAAACATGGTATTAATCCTATTTGGCAAGTAGTGAAGGTTCACTATTCTTATCGAGGTCCCGTTGCATACAAGAGATAGGATGAACATCAGCTACATCATTTTAATTTCAAGTTCAGCAGACATTGGCAACAACTTAATAACAGCAGGAAACCATCTTAACCAAGATATAACAATGGGGTAACATCTAAGCATAGATAGAACAACCACAGGGAGATAATAGCAACTTACAAGCACACACACCAACAAAATAATATGAATGTCATCATTTCCAATTCATTCGGGGGTAGCCCACACCCCAATTAGATCACATGTCCATCACAATGACAATTTCAATCAATCTCTCGGACCGTTACCGGCAATCGATCACCCTGAGTGTAAAGAGTGCATTATCCCTGGAGTTTGCAAGGCTCCACGGGCCTGAGACTTACCTCAACTACACCCCAGCCTCGATTCCGCTAACGTCCACGCGTGATAAGGGAAGTAACACGATGAAGTCACCTCAGGTTGGTGTGGCGACAAAAACACTTCAAAATACCGGGGGTCGCCCCTATAGCTTCAATTAACACCAACTTTATTCATCGTGTGCCCACCCTCGGCTCTCACATCTCACTTTAGCAAGTTCAAGTTAATAGGGCAACAAGGTAAGTTTTCTGCCGTAGCTACCGCATAACAACAAGACCTACCCATACTAGTGCGGTATCTAGTATCGATCAAGCAAACATTCACACCAGCACCAAGTCAACTTAATTAATTAATCTAAACAGAGATTAACACGCAATGTAATGATTAATCAACAAGCAATGGAGCTTGCCTTGAAGTAGTGTTCATTGGAGTGCCGGAACAATCGGTAGAACGCCAAAATACCCGAACTGGAAAAAGCGAAGGGAAGAACAATGAATAACAATAGAGGGGCATGATGCATTGATGATATATTTTCATACTGATTTTAGGTGAATTATGACACTAAACATTTTTGTTTTAGCTGTTAAGCTAGATTCTCTAGGATATACCCTTTTGAATTCAAGCATAAAGCACGATGCAGTCACGTTAAACAATTTGAACTACACTATTATGAATAACAATGGCATCATAAAATTCTACAGGTAAGAGATGAATTAGGAAAAAGGATTATTTTATTAGGGGTTGTATGAATTCCCTATGAACTCATCTTAGCTGGTATACGCAATATTCATCCTCACATTAACTCAGTTGCTAAGTCCTACTAACCACCGGTTACTAATATAGTAGCGAGTTAAAATCTTTCCTGGATACTGGTATGGCTAAGTCATTAGCTAGGTATTTCATGAGGAATAAACATGCGAGAACCACTCAAATTGGAATTCGGATGATCTACTTATGAATTGTTAAAGTTTAAACCATGTTTGAAGTCCCTTTTTGTATTTTTCTCAGTAAAGAAAAGAATTTAACTAATCTCACAATCAGCGAGGTGGTGAGGGCTAGAGGATGATAAAGCGGGTCTATGCCAAACATTTACTCCTTTTCTCAATCCTTGGTTTCTCAACTAAGAGTGAGTTCATTTGTTACATATATACACCAATTAGTCAGTAAGCAATCAGTGTTAACTTCGTTTTGAATCATCAGCATTTTAATTAGAATAGTGGATACGGCAAGGATCAATTGCTGAATTTAACTAATCCCTCAATAGTGTGTTTAATCCAAGGTCGAAGATAAAAGAGAAAATGTTTAGGGAATAGTTAAGTTCAATATTTACACTGTGATTAGATCAAGCTAATTATACATTTGGATTCAATTATCGCTGTTAGGGAGGTATCCAGGTAATTAGCATTTGCTATTAAATTTTTAAGCATCGGAACACATGGAATCATCAGTTGTTAGTATATTGATTGAAATTTCAGTGTTGCCCTAACCGAGTCCATCGGTTCTCAGTTAAGAGTACTCATGATTAGCTGTTAGTTAACAATCTTTTGAGCAATGTACAGAGCTTTGTTCAATTAATCCTTAGCATTATTGGCCTGGGTGCCTAGGTATACTAGTTAGGGTTGCAACTGCATACAATAATTTTGAAGTGATCTCTTGTTTAGTTGAGCTTACCTGCCAGCTAACAAGTATGACTGTTGGGATCAGAGGTTCAGGAACTCAACTCTCAGCCCCCGAAAATCAGAATACCGGTAGCAGTATTTTGCCCATAACTTTTGATCAACAAATCCAATATGAGCAAACTTAGCGGCATTAGAAAGCTATCGACGATACCTATCTTCCATCTTTTGGGGGTGACACCAGATTCCCAATAGTTTAATCCCAGAGTTAGAACGAAACTCGACAGATCTCAACCCTGGGAGAACACTCATAGCTGTAGCAGTATTTTGGTCATAACTTTTAGAGTATAACTCCAATTGGAGCAATTCTTGTGGCATTGAAAAGCTTAGGATAAAACCCACAACTTCTTCCATTGGACCAACTTAGAATTCTGCACGGTTTGGTAGCAGTTTTCAGATTAAACTCGCTGACCTAGTTTCAAACATGCAACTAATCCCCAATCTTCAAATTTCGAAATTTCTTCAATTCACACTCATCTAGGAACTAATTGGGGCATACCTTAACAGCGTGAACTTCAAATTTGAGATGAGCCCGACGAAAATCGTGGAATCCTCTCTTTTCTTCTCTTCCCTAACCTCTTCTTCATCCTTTCTTTCTCCTAGCTGCTCGTGGCTGCTTGGCCCCGTGGTTCTCCTCTTGCTCCTGCCGAGCTCCTCCTCTTGGTTGGCTGCCACGGCAGCAGCGCATAGCAGCACGCGGCAAGCAGCAGGAGCAGCACGGCACCAGCAGCAGCTGGCTGGCCAGCGCGGCAGCAGCAGCGGCGCAGGAGCAGCAGCAGCATGGGGGAGCAGGGACGTGGAGGCGTGGTGGAGAGGTCCTGCATGCAAATATTTCATGGATGGATGGGAGGATTGGAATCCAATGGTATAACATGCATAAACAGATTCTTGATTTTTGATGGGATCTTGGAGGGGAGAAGAAGGCATGGTGGGGGATTTTGAAGAAATCAGTGGAGCAAGGAGAATGGGGAATAGCTCACTGCTGTGCTGCGTGGAGAAGAAAAGGGGGCATTGTAGGTGGGTCCCACGGCCAAAAAAGGAAAAGGTAAGGTCCCTTTATTTTTATTTTTGTTCTTTGCTGTTTCTACCCCCTTTTAGCACAAGATGCAATAAAAGGAATTTAATTTTCTGCTTTTAGGAATCCATACAATTCACAGAGAATATTAGAGTTTAAATGTTGTTCACGAGTTTTCCTAAAGTTGAGATAACCTTTATTAGGCCGATACACAACTACGATTGCAATGTTGTACGAAACAAAGATTAAATTGTAAGTACCTTAATCCATTTTAAGATAATTCCTCCAATTAACTATGGATGGAAATAACCCATAGATTTGCATCTGTATGAATTTTGAAAAGAGGGAAGATTACTCAATTGGCTTTTCCCAAAATTTGTCTGAGGAGAAAAACATTGGATAGTAGTTTGGTTTAGATATACAATTGAGTTCTAATTGACTGGTAACAATTTTTAGATATATATATATTTTTTTGTTTTGAGCCATGACATTGGTTTTACGACTCAGTTTCAATTTGATCCTCGCACGTGTGTTAAGGTTTTCAATCGAGGTTATGCTTTTGAACTACCTATATGCATGCATGTAAAAGAAGAACTCCAATTAATTCACAATGATCTTCACTGATCTCGTGTCTTAAGATTTAGGTCATTACAAGACCTACCCCCTTAAAAGAATCTCGTCTCGAGATTCCTACGGTAAAGAAGAGAAGATGAGGTATCCAACCTGCAGCAAGACTTGTAGTGGAGATCAGGACGTTCTTCCAGACGGACCGTTTATATGGTTCGGGACGGTCCGTTTGGACTGTCCGTGACAGTCGGATTGGACGGTTTGGTCGGATGTTTCGGGACTTGTTGCGGACATCCGGACCTTCTTCCGGACGGACCGTTTCGAGGGTTCGGCAAGGTCCGTTTGGACGATCCGTTTGGGTGGTTCGGAACGCTCCTGTTGGACAGTTTGGTTGGATGGTTCGGGACTTCTAGAGAACATCAGGACGTTCGTCCAGATGGACCGTTTGGATGGTTCAGGACGGTCTGTTTGGACTGTCCGGGACATTCGGATTGGACGGTTTGGTCGGATGGTTCGGGACTTCTAGAGGAGATCCGGACCTTCTTTCGGACGGACCGGTTGGACGGTCCAGAATTGTCCGTTTGGACGGTCCGGGACGGTCGGGTTGGACGGTTTGATCGATGGTTCGGGACTTCTTAAGGACATCCGGACCTTCTTCCGGACAAACCGTTTGGAGGGTTTGGGATGGTCCGTTTGGACAGTCCGTTCGGATGGTGCGGAACAACCTGTTGGACGGTTCGGTCGGATGGGTCGGGACTTTCTAGAGGACATCTAGACCTTCTTTCGGATGGTCCATTTGGAGGGTTTGGAACGGTCTGTTTGGACAGTCCGGGACGGTCGGGTTAGAACGGTTTGGTCGGATGGTTCGGGAGTTGTAGAGCAGATCCGAACGTTCTTTCGGACGGTCCGTTTGGAGGGTTCAAGACTTCCCGTTTTGATGGTCCGGGACGGTAGGTTTGGACGGTCCATACGAAGGGTGCGGAACAGTCCAGTTGGACGGTTTGGTCGGTTGTTTCAGACCTTCTTTCGGACGGACCGTTTATAGTGTTCGGGACGTTTCGTTTGGATGGTTCGGAAAGGGCCGTTTGGACTTTCCGGGATAGTCTGGTAGGTTGGTTTGGTGGGATGGTTCAGGACTTCTAGAGGACATCACGACGTTCTTCCAGACGAACCGTTTGGATGGTTCGGGACTATCCGTTTGGACTGCGCGGGACAGTCGGATTGGACTATTTGGTCGGCTGGTTTGAGACACCTACAGGCGATCCGAAGCTTCTTCCGGACGGACCGTTTGGAGGGTTCAGGACATTCTGTTTGGATGGTTCGGAAACGTCCCATTGGACTGTCCGGGACAGTTGGGTAGGACGGTTTGGTCGGATGGTTCAGGACTTACAGAGGAGATCCGGACCTTCTTCCGGACGGACTGTCCGGAGGGTTCGGGACAATCTGGGACGGTCGGGTTGAACGGTTTGGTTGGATGGTTTTGGACTTCTAGAGGAGATCCGAACCTTCTTCTGGACGGACCGTGCGGACGGTTCGGGACAGTCGGATTGGTCGGCTTGGTCGGATGGTTGGGACTTCTAGAAGAGATCGGCACCTTCTTCCGGACGGACCTTTTTGAAGGTTCGGGAGGTTCCGTTTGGGGGTTCGGGATGGTCGGTTTGGACGGTCCGAGACAGTCGGGTTGGACGGTTTGGTCGGATGGTTCGGGACTTCTAGAGGAGATCCAGAACTTCTTCCGGACGAACTGTTTGGACGGTCTGTAGGGGTTCGTTTGGACGGTCCGGGACGGTCGAGTTTGATGGTTTGGTCGGTGGTTCAGGACATCCTCCAGACCTTCTTCCGGACGGACCGTTTGGATGGTTCGGGACGGTCTGTTTGGACTGTCCAGGACAGTCGGATTAGACGGTTTGGTCGGATGGTTCTGGACTTCTAGAGGAGATCCGGACCTTCTTCCGGACGGACCGTTTGTACGATCTAGAACGGTCCGTTTGGACGGTCTGGGACGGACGGGTTGAACAATATGGTCGGATGGTTCGGGACTTCTAGAGGTGATCCAGACCTTCTTCCGGATGGACCGTTTGAAGGGTTCGGGACGTTCCATTTGGATGGTTCGGAAAGGTCCGTTTGGACTGTCCTAAATAGTCGGGTAGGACCGTTTGGTGGGTTCGGGACAGTCTGGGACGGTTGGTTTGGATAGTTGGGTCGGATCGTTCGGGACTTTAAAAGGAGATCTGGACCTCCTTCCGGATGGATAGTGTGGACGGTTTGGGACTGTCTGGCACGGTCGGGTTGGATGGTTTGGTAGGATGGTTCAGGACTACAGGAGGAGATCGGGACCTCCTTCTGAATGGACCGTTTGGACGATTCAGCACGTTCCGTTTGAAGGGTTTGGGACGGTCGCTTTGGACGGTCCGGAACGGTCGGGTTGGACGGTTTCGCTGGATGGTTCGGGACTTCGAGAGCAGATCTGGACCTTCTTCCGGACCGTTCGGACGGTCTAGAACGGTTGGTTTGGACGATACGGGGCGGTCGGGTAGGACGGTTTGGTCTGATGGTTGGGGACTTCTAGAGGAGATCCGGATCTTCTTCCGGACTGACCGTGTGGAGGGTTCGGGACAGTCCAGGATGGTCTGGTTGGACGGTTTGGTCGGATGGTTCGGGACTTCTAGAGGAGATCCGGACCTTCTTCCGGACTGACCGTTTGGAGGGTTCGGGACAGTCCGGGACGGTTGGGTTGGACTGTTGGGTCGGATGGTTCGGGACTTCTCGAGGAGATCCGGAGCTTCTTCCGAACGGACCGTTTGAAGGGTTCGGGATAGTCCAGGACGGTTGGGTTGGACGGTTGGGTGGGATGTTCGGGACTTCTAGAGGAGATCCAGACCTTCTTCCGAATGGACAGTGTGGACGGTTCGGGACTGTCTGGGACGGTCGGGTTGGACAGTTTGGTCCAATGGTTCGGGACTTCTAAAGAAGATCACGTCGCTCTTCCGGATGGACCGTGTGGATGGTTTGGGACGGTCCGTTTGCACTATCCGGGACAGCCGGATTGGACGGTTTGGTCGGATGGTTCGGGACTTCTAGAGGAGATCTGGAGCTTCTTTCGGACAGACTGTTTGGAGGGTTTGGGACAGTCCGGGACGGTTGGGTCGGATGGTTCGGGACTTCTAGAGATCTCGAGCTTCTTCCAGACAGACCGTTTGGACGGTTCGGGACAGTCCGGGACGATTGGGTTTGATGGTTGGGTCGGATGGTTCGGTACTTCTAGAGGAGATCCGGACCTTCTTGTGGACGGATATGGTCGGATGGTTCGGGACTTTTCGAGGACATCACGACGTTCCTCCGGACGGACCGTTTGGATGGTTCGGGACGTCCGTTTGGACTGTCTGGGACAGTCGGATTGGACGGTATGGTCTGTCCGGGACAGTCGGATTGGACTGTTTGGTCAGCTAGTTCGGGAGATTTAGAAGCGATCAGGACCGTCTTCCGGACGGACCATTTGGAGCGTTCAGGACGTTCCGTCTAGATGGTTCGTAAAGGTGCCTTTGGACTGTCCGTGACAGTTTGGTCGGATGGTCTAGAACTGTCGGTTCAGACGATCCGGACTGGTCGGGTTGGACGGCTAGGTCGGATGGTGTGGAACGCTCCTGTTGGACGATTTGGTCGGATGGTTCGGCACTTCTAGAGGAGATCCGGACCTTCTTCCAGACGGACCGTTTGGAGGGTTCAGGACGTTTCATTTGGATGGTTCAGAAAGGTCCCTTTGGACTGTCCGGTACAGTCGGGTAGGACGGTTTGGTCGGATGTTTCGGGACTTCTCGAGGTGATCCGAACCTTCTTCCAAATGGACCGTGTGGAGGGTTCGGGACAGTCTGGGACGGTCGGGTTGGACGGTTCGGTCGGATGGTTCGGGACTTTTGGAGGAGATCCGGACCTTCTTCCGGACGGACCGTGTGGACGGTTCAGGACGGTCAGGTTGGTCGGCTTGGTCGGATGGTTCGGGACATCTAGAGGAGATCAGGACCTTCTTCTAGACGGACCGTTTGGAAGGTTCGGGACGCTCCATTTGGAGGTTCGGGACGGTCGGTTTAGACATTCGGGGTCAGTCGGGTTGGACGATTTGGTTGGATGGTTCGGGACTTGTAGAGGAGATCGGGACCTTCTTCCGGATGGACCGTTTGGACGATTCGGCACGTTCCGTTTGGAGGGTTTGGGACGGTCGGTTTGGATTGTTCGGATGGCTCGGGACATTCCGTTTGGATTCTTCGGAAAAATCCGTTTGGACTGTCCGAGACAGTCGGGTAGGTTAGTTTGGTCGGATGGTTGGGGACTTCTAGTGGACATCACGATGTTCTTACGGACGGACCATTCAGATGGTCGGGACAGTTCGTGTGGACTGTCCGGGACAGTCAGATTGGACAGTATGGTCGGATGGTTTGGGTCTTCTAGAGGAGATCTGGACCTTCTTTCGGACGGACCATTTGGAGGGTTCGGGGCAGTCCGGGACGGTTGGGTTGGTCGGTTGGGTCAGATGGTTCGAGACTTCTAGAGGAGATCCGGATCTTCTTCCGGACGGACAGTGTGGATGGTTCGCGACTGTCTGGGACGGTCAGCTCGGACGGTTTGGTCGGATGGTTCGGGACTTCTAGAGGAGATCCAGAGCTTCTTCTGGACAGACCGTTTGGAGGGTACGGGACCGTCAGGGACGGTCGAGTTGGACGGTTTGGTCGGTGGCTCGGGACTTCTAGAGGAGATCCGGACCTTCTTCCAGACGAACCGTTTGGAGGGTTTGGGACAGTCCGGGATGGTCGGTTTGGATGGTTGGGTCGGATAGTTCGGGACTTCTAGAGGAGATCCGGACCTTCTTCCGGACGGACAGTGTGGACGGTTCGGGACTATCTGGGACGGTCGGGTTGGACGGTTTGGTCGGATGGTTCGGGACTTGTAGAGGAGATCGGTACCTTCTTCCGAACGGACCGTTTGGACGATTCAGCACGTTCCATTTGGAGGTTTCGGGACGGTCGCTTTGGGTGGTCCGGGATGGTTGGGTTGGACGGTTTGGCCGGATGGTTCGGGACTTCTAGAGGGGATCCGGACCTTCTTCCGGCAGGACCGTTTGGACGGTATAAAATGGTCGGTTTGGACGATACGGGACGGTCAGGTAGGACGGTTTGGTCTGATGGTTCGGGACTTCTAAAGGAGATCCAAACCTTCTTCCGGACTGACCGTCTGGAGGGCTCGGGACAGTCCGGGACGGTCGGGTTGGACGGTTTGGTCGAATGGTTTGAGACTTCTAGAGGAGATCCGGACCTTCTTCCGGACGGACCGTGTGGACAGTTTGGGACGGTCGGGTTGGTCGGCTGGTTCGGGTCTCCTAGAGGCGATCGGGACAATCTTCCGGACGGATAGTGTGGACGGTTCGCGGCTGTCTAGGACGGTCAGCTTGGACGGTTTGGTCAGATGGTTCGGGACGTCTAGAGGAGATCCAGAGCTTCGTCTAGACAGACCTTTTGGGGGGTTCAGGACAGTCCGGAACGGTTGGGTTGGACTTTCTAGAGCGATCTGTTCGGACGTTCCGGGACGGTCGGGTTGGACGGTCTAGAGCGGTCTGTTCGGACGGTCCGGGACGGTGGGGTTCGACGGTTTGGTCGGTGGCTCAGGGCTTCTAGAGGAGATCCGGACCTTCTTCCGGACGGACAGTGTGGACAGTTCACGACTGTCTGGGACGGTCAACTTGGACGATTTGGTCAGATGGTTCGGGACTTCTAGAGGAGATCGGGACCTTGTTTTTGGACGGACCGTTTGGACGATTTGGTTGGGTCAGACGGTCTAGAGCGGTCTGTTCGGACGGTCCGGGACGGTCGGGTCGGATGGTTCGGGACTTCTAGAGATCTCGAGCTTCTTCCAGACAGACCGTTTTGGACGGTTCGGGACAGTCCGGGACGATTGGGTTTGATGGTTGGGTCGGATGGTTCGGTACTTCTAGAGGAGATCCGGACCTTCTTGTGGACGGATATGGTCGGATAGTTCGGGACTTTTCGAGGACATCACGACGTTCCTCCGGACGGACCGTTTGGATGGTTCGGGACGTCCGTTTGGACTGTCTGGGACAGTCGGATTGGACGGTTTGGTCTGTCCGGGACAGTCGGATTGGACTGTTTGGTCGGCTAGTTCGGGAGATTTAGAAGTGATCAGGACCTTCTTCAGGACAGACCATTTGAAGCGTTCAGGACGTTCCGTCTAGATGGTTCGTAAAGGTGCCTTTGGACTGTCCGTGACAGTTTGGTCGGATGGTTCAGGACTTCTAGAGGAGATCCGTGTGGAGGGTCTAGAACTGTCGATTCAGACGATCCGGACTGGTCGGGTTGGACGGCGAGGTCGGATGGTGTGGAACGCTCCTGTTGGACGATTTGGTCGGATGGTTCAGCACTTCTAGAGGAGATCCGGACCTTCTTCCAGACGGACCGTTTGGAGGGTTCAGGACGTTTCATTTGGATGGTTCAGAAAGATCCCTTTGGACTGTCCGGTACAGTCGGGTAGGACGGTTTTGGTCGGATGTTTCGGGACTTCTCGAGGTGATCCGAACCTTCTTCCAGATGGACCGTGTGGAGGGTTCGGGACAGTCTGGGACGGTCGGGTTGGACGGTTCGGTCGGATGGTTCGGGACTTCTGGAGGAGATCCGGACCTTCTTCCGGACGGACCGTGTGGACGGTTCGGGACGGTCAGGTTGGTCGGCTTGGTCGGATGGTTCGGGACATCTAGAGGAGATCAGGACCTTCTTCTAGACGGACCGTTTGGAAGGTTCGGGACGCTCCATTTGGAGGTTCGGGACGGTCGGTTTAGACGTTCGGGGTCAGTCGGGTTGGACGATTTGGTTGGATGGTTCGGGACTTGTGGAGGAGATCGGGACCTTCTTCCGGACGGACTGTTTGGACGATTCGGCACGTTCCGTTTGAAGGGTTTGGGACGGTCGGTTTGGATTGTTCGGATGGCTCGGGACATTCCGTTTGGATTCTTCGGAAAAGTCCGTTTGGACTGTCCGAGACAGTCGGGTAGGTTAGTTTGGTCGGATGGTTGGGGACTTCTAGTGGACATCAAGTTGTTCTTACGGACGGACCATTCAGATGGTTCGGGACAGTCCGTGTGGACTGTCCGGGACAGTCAGATTGGACAGTATGGTCGGATGGTTTGGGTCTTCTAGAGGAGATCTGGACCTTCTTCCGGACGGACCATTTGGAGGGTTCGGGGCAGTCCGGGACGGTTGGGTTGGTCGGTTGGGTCAGATGGTTCGAGACTTCTAGAGGTGACCCAGATCTTCTTCCGGACGGACAGTGTGGATGGTTCGCGACTGTCTGGGACGGTCAGCTCGGACGGTTTGGTCGGATGGTTCGGGACTTCTAGAGGAGATCCAGAGGTTCTTCTGGACAGACCGTTTGGAGGGTACGGGACCGTCAGGGACGGTCGGGTTGGACGGTTTGGTCGGTGGCTCGGGACTTCTAGAGGAGATCCGGACCTTCTTCCAGACGAACCGTTTGGAGGGTTTGGGACAGTCCGGGATGGTCGGTTTGGATGGTTGGGTCGGATAGTTCGGGACTTCTAGAGGAGATCCGGACCTTCTTCCGGACGGACAGTGTGGACGGTTCGGGACTATCTGGGACGGTCGGGTTGGACGGTTTGTTCGGATGGTTCGGGACTTGTAGAGGAGATCGGTACCTTCTTCCGGATGGACCGTTTGGACGATTCAGCACGTTCCATTTGGAGGTTTCGGGACGGTCGCTTGGGTGGTCCGGGATGGTTGGGTTGGACGGTTTGGCCGGATGGTTCGGGACTTCTAGAGGGGATCCGGACCTTCTTCCGGTAGGACCGTTTGGACGGTCTAAAATGGTCGGTTTGGACGATACGGGACGGTCAGTTAGGACGGTTTGGTCTGATGGTTCGGGACTTTTAAAGGAGATCCAAACCTTCTTCCGGACTGACCGTCTGGAGGGCTCGGGACAGTCCGGGACGGTCGGGTTGGACGGTTTGGTCGGATGGTTTGGGACTTCTAGAGGAGATCCGGACCTTCTTCCGGACGGACCGTGTGGACAGTTCGGGACGGTCGGGTTGGTCGGCTGGTTCGGGTCTCCTAGAGGCGATCGGGACAATCTTCCAGACGGATAGTGTGGACGGTTCGCAGCTGTCTAGGACGGTCAGCTTGGACGGTTTGGTCAGATGGTTCGGGACTTCTAGAGGAGATCCAGAGCTTCTTCTAGACGGACCTTTTGGGGGGGTTCAGGACAGTCCGGAACGGTTGGGTTGGACTTTCTAGAGCGATCTGTTCGGACGTTCCGGGACGGTCGGGTTGGACGGTCTAGAGCGATCTGTTCGGACGGTCCGGGACGGTCGGGTTGGATGGTTTGGTCGGTGGCTCGGGGCTTCTAGAGGAGATCCGGACCTTCTTCCGGACGGACAGTGTGGACGGTTCACGACTGTCTGGGACGGTCAGCTTGGACGGTTTGGTCGGATGGTTCGGGACTTCTAGAGGAGATCGGGACCTTGTTTTGGACGGACCGTTTGGACGATTTGGTTGGGTCAGACGGTCTAGAGCGGTCTGTTCGGACGGTCCGGGCCGGTCGGGTTGGACGGTTTGCTCGGCGGCTCGGGACTTCTAGAGGAGATCCGGACCTTCTTCCGGACAGACAGTGTGGACGGTTCGCGACTGTCTGGGACGGTCAGCTTGGACGGTTTGGTCGTATGGTTCGAGACTTCTAGAGGAGATCGGGACCTTGTTCCGGACGGACAGTGTGGACGGTACGGGACTATCTGGGATGGTCAGGTTGGACGGTTTGGTCGGATGGTTTGGGACTTATGGAGGAGATCGGTACCTTCTTCCGGACGGACCATTTGGATGATTCAGCACGTTCCGTTTGGAGGTTTCGGGACGGTCGCTTTGGACGGTCCGGGATGGTCGGGTTGGATGGTTTGGCCGGATGGTTCGGGACTTCTAGAGGGGATCCGGACCTTGTTCTGGAAGGACCATTTGGACGGTCTAAAACGGTCAGTTTGGACGATACGGGACAGTCGGGTAGGACGGTTTGGTCTGATGGTTCGGGAATTCTAAAGAAGATCCGAACCTTCTTTCGAACTAACCATCTGGATGGTTCCGGACAGTCCGGGACGGTCGAGTTGGACGGTTTGGTCGAATGGTTCAGGACTTCTAGAGGAGATCCGAACCTTCTTCCGGACGGACAGTGTGGATGGTTCACGACTGTTTGGGACGGTCAGCTTGGACGGTTTGGTCAGATGGTTCGGGACTTCTAGAGGTGATCCAGAGATTCTTCTGGACGGACCTTTTGGAGGGTTCGGGACAGTCCGGGACGGTTGGGTTGGATGGTCTAGAGCGGTCTGTTTGGACGTTCCGGGACGGTCGGGTTGGACGGTTTGGTCGGTGGCTCAGGACTTCTAGAGGAGATCCGGACCTTCTTCCGGACGGACCGTTTGGAGCGTTCGGGACAGTCCGGGACGGTCGGGTTGGACGGTTGAGTCGGATAGTTCGTGACTTCTCGAGGAGATCCGGACCTTCTTTCGGGCGGACAGTGTGGACGGTTCGGGACTATCTGGGACGGTCGGGTTGGACGGTTTGGTCGGATGGTTCGGGAATTCTAGATGAGATCGGTACCTTCTTCCAGACGGACCGTTTGGATGATTCAGCACGTTCCGTTTGGAGGTTTCGGGACGGTCGCTTTGGACGGTCCGGGATGGTCGGGTTGGACGGTTTGGCCGGATGGTTCGGGACTTCTAGAGGGGATCCGGACCTTCTTCCGGAAGGACTGTTTGGACGGTCTAAAACGGTTGGTTTGGACGATACAGGACGGTCGGGTAGGACGGTTTGGTCTGATGGTTCGGGATTTCTAAAGGAGATCCAAACCTTCTTCCGAACTGACCGTCTGGATGGTTCGGGACAGTCCGGGATGGTCGAGTTGGACGGTTTGGTCAGATGGTACGGGACTTCTAGAGGAGATTTGGACCATCTTCCAGACGGACCGTGTGGACGGTTCGGGACGGTCGGGTTGGTCGGCTGGTTCGGGTCTGCTAAGGAGATCGGGACCTTCTTCCAAACAGACCATTTGGAAGGTTCGAGACGGTTGGTTTGGACGGTCCGGGACAGTAGGGTTGGACGGTTGGTTTGGAGGGTTCGGGATGGTCCGTTCGGATGGTGCGGAACGCTCCTGTTGGACGGTTTGATCGGATGGTTCGGGAATTCTAGTGGAGATCCGGACTTTCTTCCGGACGGACCGTGTGGAGGGTTCGGGACGGTCCATTTGGATAGTCCGTTCGGATGGTGCGGAAGAGTCCTGTTGGACAGTTCAGTCGGATGGGTCGGGACTTTCTAGAGGAGATCCGGACCTTCTTCCGGACGGTCTGTTTGGTGGGTTCGGAACGGTCCGTTTTGATGGTCTGGCACGGTCGGGTTAGACCGTTTGGTCGGATGGTTTGGCAGTTCAATAGCAGATCCGGACGTTCTTCCGGACGGTCCGTTTGGAGGGTTCGGAACGGTCTGTTTTGACGGTTTGGGACGGTAGGGTTGGACGGTTCGTTCGAAGGGTGCGGAACAGTCCAGTTGGACGGTTTGGTCGGATGGTTCGATACTTCTAGAGGAGATCCGGACCTTCTCCTGGGCGGATTGTGTGGACGAAGGGTTCGGGATGGACCGTGTGGAGGGTTCAGGACATTCCGTTTGGATGGTTCAAAAAGGTCTGTTTGGACTGTCTGGGACAGTCGGGTGGGACGGTTTGGATGGATGATTCGGGACTTCTAGAGGACATCAGGACCTTATTCCAGGCAGACCGTTTGGAGGGTTCGGGACGGTCCGTTTGGATTGTTCGGAAAGGTCCCATTGGACAGTCCGGGACAGTCGGGTAGGACGGTTTGGTCGGATGGTTCGGGACTTCTAGGGGAGATCCGGACCTTCTTCCGGACGGACCGAGTGGAGGGTTCAGGACAATCCGGGGCAGTCGGGTCGGACAGTTTGGTCGGATCATTCGGGAATTCTAGAGGAGATCCGGAACTTCTTTCGGACGGACCGTGTGGACGGTTCGGGACGGTCGGTTTGGTCGGATAGTTCGGGACTTCTAGAGGAGATTGACACCTTCTTCCGGATGGACCGTTTGGAAGGTTCGGGACATTCAGTTTGGAGGTTCGGGACGGTCAGTTTGGACGGTCCGGGACGGTCGGGTTGGACGGTTTTTTCGGATGGTTCGGGACTTCTAGAGGAGATCCAGACCTTCTTCCGGACGAACCGTTTGGACGGTCTATCGCGGTCCGTTTGGACTGTCCGGGACGGTCGGGTTGGACGGTTTGGTTGGTGGTTCGCAACTTCTAGAGGAGATCCGGACCTTCTTCCGGACGGACCGTGTGTTGGGTTCGGGACGTAACGTTTGGATTGTTCGGAAAGGTCTGTTTGGACTGTCTGGCACAGTCGGGTAGGTTGGTTTGGTCGGATGGTTCGGTAGTTTTAGTGGACATCACAAACGTTCTTCCAGACGGACCATTTGGATGGTTCGGGACGGTCCGTTTGGACTGTCCGGGACAGTTAGATTGGACAGTATGGTCGGATGGTTCAGGACTTCTAAAGGAGATCCGGACATTCTTCCGGACGAACCATTGGGAGGGTTCAGGACAGTTCGGGATGGTTGGGTTGGACGGTTGGGTTGGATGATTCAGAACTTCGAGAGGAGACCTGGACCTACTTCCGAACGGATTTGGTCGGATGGTTCGGGACTTCTCGAGGACATCACAACGTTCTTTCGGACGGACCGTTTGGATGGTTCGAGACGGTCGGGTTGGACGGTTTGATCGGACGGTTCGGGACTTCTTAAGGACATCCGGACCATCTTCCGGACAAACCGTTTGGAGGGTTCGGGACAGTCCGTTTGGACAGTTCGTTTCGGATGGTGCAAAACAATCCTGTTGGACGGCTCGGTCAGATGGATCGGACTTTCTAGAGGAGATCTGGACCTTCTTCTGGATGGTCCGTTTGGAGGGTTTGGAACGGTCCTTTTGGACGGTCCGAGAAGGTCGGATTAGACGGTTTGGTCGGATGGTTCGGGACTTCTAGAGCAGGTCTGGACGTTCTTCCGGACAGTTCGTTTCGAGGGTTCAGGACTTTTCGTTTTGACGGTCCGGGACAGTCAGATTGGAACGGTTTGGTTGGATGGTTCGGGACTTCTAGAGGAGATCCGGAGCTTCTTCCGAACTGACCGTTTGGAGGGTTTGGGACAGTCCGGGACGGTTGGGTTGGACGGTTGGGTCGGATGGCTTGGGACTTCTAGAGGAGATCCGGAGCTTCTTCCGGATGGACCGTTTGGAGGGTACGGGATAGTCCGGGACGGTTGGGTTGGACGGTTGGGTGGGATGGTTCGGGACTTCTAGAGGAGATCCGGACATTCTTCCGGATGGACAGTGTGGACGGTTCGGGACTGTCTGGGATGGTCGGGTTGGATGGTTTGGTCTGATGGTTCGGGACTTCTAGAGGAGATCAGGACGTTCTTCCGGACGGACCTGTGGATGGTTCGGGACGGTCCGTTTGGACTATCCGGGATAGTCGGATTGGACGGTTTGGTCGGATGGTTCGGGACTTCTGGAGGAGATCCGGAGCTTCTTCCAGACGGACCGTTTGGAGGGTTCGGGACAGTCTAGGACGGTTGGGTCGGATGGATTGGGACTTCAGGAGATCCGGAGCTTCTTCCGGACGAACCGTTTGGAGGGTTCGGGACAGTCCGGGACGATTGGGTTGGATGGTTGGGTCGGATGGTTCGGTACTTCTAGAGGAGATCCAGACCTTCTTCCGGACAGATATGGTCGGATGGTTTTGGACTTCTGGAGGACATCACGACGTTCTTCCGGACGGACCGTTTGGATGGTTCGGGATGGTCCGTTTGGACTGTTTGGGACAGTCGGATTGGACGGTGTGGTCTGTCCGGGATAGTCGGATTGGACTGTTTGGTCGGCTGGTTCGGGAGATCTAAAGGCGATCAGGACCTTCTTCCGGACGGACCGTTTGGAGGGTTCAGGACGTTCCGTTTGGATGGTTCAGAAAGGTGCCTTTGGACTGTCCGGGACAGTTTGGTCGGATGGTTCAGGACTTCTAGAGGAGATCCGGACCTTCTTCCGGACGGACCGTGTGGAGGGTTCGGGACAATCCGGGACGGTCGGGTTGGACGGTTTGGTCGGATGGTTAGGGACTTCTAGAGGAGATCCGGACCGTCTTCCTGACGACGTATGGACTGTTTGGGACAGTCGGGTTGGTCGGCTTGGTCAGATGGTTCAGGACTTCTAGAGGAGATTGGCACCTTCTTCTGGACGGACCGCTTGGATGGTTCAGGACGTTCCGTTTGGAGGTTCGGGACGGTCGGATTGGACGGTCCGGGACGGTCGGGTTTGACGGTTTGGTCAGGTGGTTCGGGACTTCTAGAGGAGAGCGAAACTTTCTTCCGGACGGACCGTTTGGACTGTCTATAGCGGTCCGTTTGGACGGTCCGGGACAGTCGGGTTGGACGGTTTTGTCGGTGGTTTAGGACTTCTAGAGGAGATCCGGACCTTCTTCCGGACGGACCATTTGGAGGGATCGGAACATTCCGTTTGGATTGTTCCGACCAAACCGTCCTGCCCGACAGTCCCGTGCAGTCCGAAGGGACCTTTCCGAACCATCCAAACGCAACGTACTGAACCCTCCAAACGGTCCGTCCGAAAGAAGGTCCAGATCTCCTCTAGAAGTCCCGAACCATCCGACCAAACCGTCCAACTGGACTGTTCCGCACCCTTCGAACGGACCGTCAAAACGGAAAGTCTCGGACCCTGCAAATGGACCGTCCGGAAGAATGGACGGTTTGGTCGGATGGTTCGGGACTTCTAGAGGAGATCCAGACCTACTTCCGGACGGACCGGTTGGAGGGTTCGGGACGGTCCATTTGGACGGTCCGGTCGGATGTTGCGGGACGCTCCTGTTGGACGGTTTGGTCGGATGGTTCGGGACTTCTAGAGGAGATCCCGACGTTCTTCCGGATGGGCCGTTTGGACGGTCCAGAACGGTTCGTTTGGAGTGTCCGGGACAGTCGGGTTGGACGGTTTGATCAAATGGTTTGGGACTTCTTAAGGACATCCAGACCTTCTTTCGGACGAACCGTTCGGAGGGTTCGGGACGGTCCGTTTGGACAGTCCGTTCTGATGGTGCGGAACAGTCCTGTTGGACGGTTCGGTCGAATGGGTCAGAACTTTCTAGAGAAGTTATGGACCTTCTTCCGGACGGTCTGTTTGGAGGGTTTGGAACGGTATATTTGGACGGTCCGGGACGGTCGGGTTAGACGGTTTGGTCAGATGGTTCGGGACATCTAGAGCAGATCCGGACGTTCATCCGTACGGTCCGTTTCGAGGGTCCGGGACTATCCGTTTTGAGGGCCCGAGACGGTAGGGTTGCATGGTCCGTTCGAAGGGTGCGGAACTGTCCAGTTGGACGGTTTGGTCAGTTGTTTCGAGACTTTTAGAGAAGATTCGAACCTTCTTCCGGACGGACCGTTTGTAGGGTTCGGGACGTTCCGTTTGGATGGTTCGGAAAGGCCGTTTGGACTGTCCGGGACAGTCGGGTCGGTTGGTTTGGTCGGATGGTTCGGGACTTCTGGAGGACATCACGACGTTCTTCCGGACGGACCGTTTGGATGGTTCGAGACGGTCTGTTTGGACTATCCGGGACAGTCGGATTGGACAGTTTGGTCGGATGGTTCGGGATTTCTAGAGGCGATGCGGAGCTTCTTCCGGACGTTCCGTTTGGCTGGTTCGGAAAGGTCCCTTTGGACTGTCCGGGACAGTCGAGTAGGACGGTTTGGTCGGATGGTTCGGGACTTCTAGAGGAGATCTAGACCTTCTTTCGGACGGACCGTGTGGAGGGTTTGGGACAGTCCGGATGGTCTGGTTGGACGGTTTGGTCGGATGGTTCGGGGCTTCTAGAAGGGATCGGGACCTTCTTCCGGACGGACCGTTTGGAAGGTTTGGGGCGTTCTGTTTGGAGGTTCAGGATGGTCGGTTTGGACGGTCCGGGACGGTCGGGTTTCGACGGTTTGGTCAAATTGTTCGGGGCTTCTAGAGGAGATCCGGACGTTCTTCCGGACGGGCCGTGTGGATGGTTCAGGACGCTCCGTTTGGACTGTGCGGGACAGTCAGATTGGACGTTTGGTCAGATGGTTTGGGACTTCCAGAGGAGATACGGACATTCACTACTGCTGATAGACCCTCTCCTGAACCCTCTCC
>JAGXJF010002144.1:0-48493 GCA_019208055.1 Stipa capillata | reverse complement strand
CCGACCAAACCGTCCAACCCGACCGTCCCGGACCCTCCAAGCTGTTGGTCCCGAATCATCCGACCAAATTAGGCAACCCGACTGTCTTGGACCCTCCAAACTGTTGGTCCCGAACCATTCGACCAAACCGTCCAACCCGACCGTCTTGGACACACCAAACTGTTAGTCCCGAACCATCCGACCAAACCGTCCAACCCGACCGTCCCGGACCCTCCAAGCTGGTGGTGCCGAATCATCCGACCAAATTATGCAACCCGACCGTCTTGGACCCACCAAACTGTTGTCCCGAACCATCCGACCAAACTGTCCAACCCGACCATCCCGGACATTCCAAACGGTCCGTCCGGAAGAAGGTCCTGATCTCCTCTAGTTGTCCCGAACCATCCGACCAAACCGTCCAACCCGATCGTCCCGAAACTTCCAAACGGTCCGTCCGGAAGAAGGTCCGGATCTCCACTAGTTGTCCCGAACCATCCGACCAACCGTCCAACCGACCGTCCCGGAAACTTCAAACGGTCCGTCCGGAAGAAGGTCCGGATCTCTTCTAGTTGTCCCGAACCATCCAACCAAACGTCCAACCCGATCGTCCCGGAAACTTCCAAACGGTCCGTCCGGAAGAAGGTCCGGATCTCCTGTAGTTGTCCCGAACCATCCGACCAAACCGTCCAACCCGACCATCCCAGACCTCCAAGCTGTTGGTCCCGAATCATCCGACCAAAATTATGCAACCCGATGGTCTTGGACCCTCCAAACTGTTGGTCCGAACATCCGACCAAACCGTCCAACCCGACCGTCTTGCACCCACCAAACTGTTGGTCCCGAACCATCCGACCAAACCGTCCAACCCGATCGTCCCGGAACTTCCAAACGGTCCGTCCGGAAGAAGGTCCGGATCTCCTGTAGTTGTCCCGAACCATCCGACCAAGCAGTCCAACCGACCGTCCCGGACCCTCCAAGCAGTTGGTCCCGAATCATCCGACCAAATTATGTAACCCGACCATCTTGGACCCTCCCAAACTGTTGGTCCCCGAACCATCCGACCAAACCGTCCAACCCGACCGTCCCGGACATTCCAAACGGTCCGTCCGGAGGAAGGTCCTGATCTCCTCTAGTTGTCCCGAACCATCCGACCAAACCGTCCAACCCGATCGTCCCGGAAATTCCACACGGTCCGTCCGGAAGAAGCTCCGGATCTCCTCTAGTTGTCCCGAACCATCCGACCAAACCGTCCAACCCGACCGTCCCGGAACTTCCAAACGGTCCATCCGGAAGAAGGTCCGGATGTCCTCAAGTTGTCCCGAACCATCCAACCAAACCGTCCAACCCGACCGTCTCAGACCCTCCAAATGTTGTTCCCGAACCATCCGACCAAACCGTCCAACCCGACCGTCTTGGACCCAACAAACTGTTGGTCCGAACCATCCGACAAAACCGTCCAACCCGACCGTCCCGGACATTCGAAACGGTCCTCGGAAGAAGGTCCGTATCTCCTCTAGTTGTCCCGAACCATCCGACCAAACCGTCCAACCCGACCGTCCCGGACCCTCCAAGCAGTTGGTCCCGAACCATCCGACCAAATATGCAACCCGACTGTCTTGGACCCTCCAAACTGTTGGTCCCGAACCATTCGACCAAACCGTCCAACCCGACCGTCTTGGACCTACCAAACTGTTAGTCCCGAACCATCCGACCAACGTCCAACCCGACCGTCCCGGACCCTCCAACCTGGTGGTCCCGAATCATCCGACCAAATTATGCAACCCGACCGTCTTGGACCCTCCAAACTGTTGGTCCCAAACCATCCGACCAAACTGTCCAACCCGACCATCCCGGACATTCCAAACGGTCCGTCCGGAAGAAGGTCCTGATCTCCTCTAGTTATCCCGAACCATCCGACCAAACCGTCCAACCCGAGCGTCCCGGAACTTCCAAACGGTCCGTCCGGAAGAAGGTCCGGATCTCTTCTAGTTGTCCCGAACCATCCAACCAAACCGTCTAACCCGACCGTCTCAGACCCTCGAAACTGTTGGTCCCGAACCATCCGACCAAAACGTCCAACCCGACCGTCCCGGACATTCCAAACGGTCCGTCCGGAAGAAGGTCTGTATCTCCTCTAGTTGTCTCGAACCATCCGACCAAACCGTCCAACCCGATCGTCCCGGAACATCCAAACGGTCCGTCCGGAAGAAGATCCGGATCTCCTGTAGTTGTCCCGAACCATCCGACCAAAACGTCCAACCCGACCATCCCGGACCCTCCAAGCTGTTGGTCCCGAATCATCCGACCAAATTATGCAACCCGACGGTCTTGGACCCTCCAAACTGTTGGTCCCGAACCATCCGACCAACCGTCCAACCCGACCGTCTAGGACCCACCAAACTGTTGGTCCCGAACCATCCGACCAACCGTCCAACCTGATCGTCCCGGAACTTCCAAACGGTCCGTCCGGAAGAAGGTCCGGATTTCCTGTAGTTGTCCCGAACATCTGACCAAGCCGTCCAACCCGACCATCCCAGACCCTCCAAGCTGTTGGTCCCGAATCAGCCGACCAAATTATGCAACCCGACGGTCTCGGACCCTCCAAACTGTTGGTCCCGAACCATCCGACCAAACCGTCCAACCCGACCCGTCTTGGACCGACCAAACTGTTGGTCCCGAACCATCCGACCAAACCGTCCAACCCGATCGTCCCGGAACATCCAAACGATCCGTCCGGAAGAAGGTCCGGATCTCCTGTAGTTGTCCCGAACCATCCGACCAAGCCGTCGAACCCGACCGTCCCGGACCCTCCAAGCTGTTGGTCCCGAATCATCCGACCAAATTATGCAACCCGACTGTCTTGGACCCTCCAAACTGTTGGTCCCGAACCATCCGACCAAACCGTCCAACCCGACCTTCTTGGACCCACCAAACTGTTGGTCCCGAACCATCCGACCAAACCGTCCAACCCGACCGTCCCGGACATTCCAAACGGTCCCGTCCGGAAGAAGGCCCTGATCTCCTCTAGTTGTCCCGAACCATCCGACCAAACCGTCCAACCCGATCGTCCCGAAATTCCACACGGTCCGTCCGGAAGAAGCTCCGGATCTCCTCTAGTTGTCCCGAACCATCCGACCAAACTGTCCAACCCGACCGTCCCGGAACTTCCAAACGGTCCATCCGGAAGAAGGTCCGGATGTCCTCAAGTTGTCCCGAACCATCCAACCAAACCGTCCAACCCGACCGTCTCAGACCCTCCAAATTGTTGTTCTCGAACCATCCGACCAAACCGTCCAACCCGACCGTCTTGAACCCAACAAACTGTTGGTCCTGAACCATCCGACCAAACCGTCCAACCCGACCGTCCCGGACATTCCAAACGGTCCCTCCGAAGAAGGTCCGTATCTCCTCTAGTTGTCCCGAACCATCCGACCAAACCGTCCCAACCCGACCGTCCCGGACCCTCCAAGCTGTTGGTCCCGAATCATCCGACCAAATTATGCAACCCGACTGTCTTGGACCCTCCAAACTGTTGGTCCCGAACCATTCGACCAAACCGTCCCAACCCGACCGTCTTGGACACACCAAACTGTTAGTCCCGAACCATCCGACCAAACCGTCCAACCCGACTGTCTTGGACCCTCCAAACTGTTGGTCCCGAACCATCCGACCAAACCGTCCAACCCGACCGTATTGGACCCACCAAACTGTTAGTCCCGAACCATCCGACCAAACGTCCAACCCGACCGTCCCGGATATTCCAAATGGTCCATCCGGAAGAAGGTCCGTATCTCCTCTAGTTGTCCCAAACCATCCGACCAAACCGTCCAACCCGATCGTCCCGGAACTTCCAAACGGTCCGTACGGAAGAAGGTCCGGATCTCCTGTAGTTGTCCCGAACCATCCGACCAAACCGTCCACACCCGACCGTCCCGGACCCCCCAAGCTGTTGGTCCCGAACCATCCGACCAAATTATGCAACCCGACGGTCTTGGACCCTCCAAACTGTTGGTCCCGAACCATCCAACCAAACCGTCCAACCCGACCGACCCGGACCCTCCAAGCTGGTGGTCCCGAATCATCCGACCAAATTATGCAACCCGACCGTCTTGGACCCTGCAAATTGTTGGTCCCGAACCATCTGACCAAACTGTCCAACCCGACCATCCCGGAAATTCCAAAACGGTCCGTCCGGAAGAAGGTCCTGATCTCCTCTAGTTGTCCCGAGCCATCCGACCAAACCGTCCAACCCGACCGTCCCGGACCCCCCAAGCTGTTGGTCCCGAACCATCCGACCAAACCGTCCAACCCGATCGTCCCGGAACATCCAACGGTCCGTCCAGAAGAAGGTCCAGATCTCCTGCAGTTGTCCCGAACCATCCGACCAAACCGTCCAACCCGACCATCCCGGACCCTCCAAGCTGTTGGTCCCGAATCATCCGACCAAATTATGCAACCCGACGGTCTTGGACCCTCCAAACTGTTGGTCCCGAACCATCCGACCAAACCGTCCAACCCGACCGTCTTGGACCCACCAAACTGTTGGTCCCGAACCATCCGACCAAACCGTCCAACCCGATCGTCCCAGAACTTCCAAACGGTCCGTCCGGAAGAAGGTCCGGATCTTCCGTAGTTGTCCTGAACCATCCGACCAAACCGTCCAACCGACTGTCCCGAACCCTCCAAGCTGTTGGTCCCGAATCATCCGACCAAATTATGCAACCCGACCGTCTTGGACCCACAAACTGTTGGTCCCGAACCATCCGACCAAACCGTCCAACCCGATCGTCCCGGAACTTCCAAACGGTCCGTCCGGAAGAAGGTCCGGATCTTCCGTAGTTGTCCTGAACCATCCGACCAAACCGTCCAACCCGACTGTCCCGAACCCTCCAAACTGTTGGTCCCGAACCATCCGACCAAAGCGTCCAACCCGACCGTCTTGGACCCACCAAACTGTTGGTCCCGAACCATCCGACCAAACCGTCCAACCCGATCGTCCCGGACCCCCCAAGCTGTGGTCCCCGAACCATCCGACCAAATTATGCAACCTGACGGTCTTGGACCCTCCAAACTGTTGGTCCCGAACCATCCGACCAAACCGTCCAACCCGACCATCCCGGACCCTTCAAGCTGTTGGTCCCGAATCATCCGACCAAATTATGCAACCCGACTGTCTTGGACCCTCCAAACTGTTGGTCCCGAGCCATCCGACCAAACCGTCCAACCCGACCGTCTTGGACCCACCAAACGTTAGTCCCGAACCATCCGACCAAACCGTCCAACCCGACCGCCCGGACATTCCAAATGGTCCATCCGGAAGAAGGACCGTATCTCCTCTAGTTGTCCCGAACCATCACACCAAACCGTCCTAACCGATCGTCCCGAAACTTCCAAACGGTCCGTCCGAAAGAAGGTCCGGATCTCCTGTAATTGTCCTGAACCATCCGAAAAAACCGTCCAACCCGACCGTCCCGGACCCTCCAAGCTGGTGGTCCCGAATCATCCGACCAAATTATGCAACCCGACCGTCTTGGACCCTCCAAACTGTTGGTCCCGAACCATCCGACCAAACTGTCCCGTCCGACCATCCCGGACATTCCAAACGGTCCGTCCGAAGAAGGTCCTGATCTCCTCTAGTTGTCCCGAACCATCGACCAAACCGTCCAACCCGATCGTCCCGGAACTTCCAAACGGTCCGTCCGGAAGAAGGTCCGGATCTCCACTAGTTGTCCCGAACCATCCGACCAAACCGTCCAACCCGACCGTCCGGAAACATCCAAACGGTCCGTCCGGAAGAAGGTCCGGATCTCTTCTAGTTGTCCCGAACCATCCAACCAAACCGTCTAACCCGACCGTCTCAGAACCTCGAAACTGTTGGTCCCGAACGATCCGACCAAACCGTCCAACCCGACCGTCCCGGACATTCCAAACGGTCCGTCCGGAAGAAGGTCCGTATCTCCGCTAGTTGTCCCGAACCATCCGACCATACCGTCCAACCCGATCGTCCCGGAACTTCCAAACGGTCCGTCCGAAAGAAGGTCGGATCTCCTGTAGTTGTCCCGAACCATCCGACCAAACCGTCCAACCCGACCGTCCCGGACCCCCCAAGCTGTTGGTCCGAACCATCCGACCAAATTATGCAACCCGACGGTCTTGGACCCTCCAAACTGTTGGTCCCGAACCATCCGACCAAAACGTCGAACCCGACCGTCCCGGACCCTCCAAGCTGTTGGTCCCGAATCATCCGACCAAATTATGCAACCCGACTGTCTTGGACCCACCAAACTGTTGGTCCCGAACCATCCGACCAAACCGTCCAACCTGACCGTCTTGGACCCACCAAATTGTTAGTCCCGAACCATCCGACCATACCGTCCAACCCGACGTCCCGGACATTCCAAACGGTCCGTCCGGAAGAAGGTCCTGATCTCCTTTAGTCGTCCCGAACCATCCGACCAAACCGTCCAACCCGATCGTCCCGGAACTTCCAAACGGTCCGTCCGGAAGAAGGTCCAGATCTCCTGTTGTTGTCCCGAACCATCCGACCAAACTGTCCAACGACCGTCCCGGACCCTCCAAGCTGTTGGTCCAGAATCATCCGACCAAATTATGCAACCCGACTGTCTTGGACCCTCCAAACTGTTGGTCCCGATCCATCCGACCGAACCGTCCAACCCGACCGTGCCCGGACATTCCAAACGGTCCATCCGGAAGATGGTCCGTATCTCCTCTAGTTGTCCCGAACCATCCGACCAAACGTCCAACCCGATCGTCCCGGAACTTCCAAACGGTCCGTCCGGAAGAAGGTCCGGATCTCCTGTAGTGTCCCGAACCATCCGACCAAACCGTCCAACCCGACCGTCCCGGACCCCCCAAGCTGTTGGTCCCGGACCATCCGACCAAATTATTCAACCCGACGGTCTTGGACCCTCCAACTGTTGGTCCCGAACCATCCGACCAATCCGTCCAACCCGACCGTCCCGGACCCTCCAAGCTGTTGGTCCCGAATCATCCGACCAAATTATGCAACCCTACTGTCTTGGACCCTCCAAACTGTTGGTCCCGAACCATCCGACCAAACCGTCCAACCCGACCGTCTTGGACCCACCAAACGGTTAGTCCCGAACCATCCGACCAAAACCGTCCAACCCGACCATCCCGGACATTCCAAACGGTCCGTCCGGAAGAAGGTCCGTATCTCCTCTAGTTGTCCCGAACCATCCGACCAAAACCGTCCAACCCGATCGTCCCGGAACTTCCAAATGGTCCGTCCGGAAGAAGTTTCGGATCTCCTGTAGTTGTCCCGAACTATCGACCAAACCGTCCAACCCGACCGTCCCGGACCCCCCAAGCTGTTGGTCCCGAACCATCCGACCAAATTATGCAACCCCACGGTCTTGGACCCTCCAAACTGTTGGTCCCGAACCATCCGACCAAACCGTCCAACCCGACCGTCCCGGACCCTCCAAGCTGGTGGTCCCGAATCATCCGACCAAATTATGCAACCCGAGCGTGTTGGACCCTCCAAACTGTTGGTCCCGAACCATCCGACCAAACTGTCCAACCCGACCATCCCGGACATTCCAAACGGTCCGTCCGGAAGAAGGTTCGGATCTCCTGTAGTTGTCCCAAACCATCCGACCAAAACCGTCCAACCCGACCGTCCCGGACCCTCCAAGCTGGTGGTCCCGAATCATCCGACCTAATTATGCAACCCGACCGTCTTGGACCCTCCAAACTGTTGGTCCCGAACCATCCGACCAAACTGTCCAACCCGACCATCCCGGACATTCCAAACGGTCCGTCCGGAAGAAGGTCCCGATCTCCTCTAGTTGTCCCGAACCATCCGACCAAACCGTCCAACCCGATCGTCCCGGAACTTCCAAACGGTCCGTCCGGAAGAAGCTCCGGATCTCTTCTAGTTGTCCCGAATCATCCAACCAAACCGTCTAACCCGACCGTCTCAGACCCTCGAAACTGTTGGTCCCGAACCATCCGACCAAACCATCCAACCCGACCGTCCCGGACATTCCAAACGGGCCGTCCGGAAGAAGGTCCGTATCTCCTCTAGTTGTCCCGGACCATCCGACCAAACCGTCCAACCCGATCGTCCCGGAACTTCCAAACGGTCCGTCCGGAAGAAGGTCTGGATCTCCACTAGTTGTCCCGAACCATCCGACCAAACCGTCCAACCCGACCATCCCGGACCCTCCAAGCTGTGGGTCCCGAATCATCCGACCAAATACGCAACCCGACGTCTTGGACCCTCCAAACTGTTGGTCCCGAACCATCCGACCAAACCGTCCAACCCGACCGTCTTGGACCCACCAAACTGTTAGTCCCGAACCATCCGACCAAACCGTCCAACCCGATCATCCCGGAACATCCAAACGGTCCGTCCGGAAGAAGGTCCGGACCTCCTGTAGTTGTCCCGAATCATCCGACCAAATTACGCAACCCGACGGTCTTGGACCCTCCAAACTGTTGGTCCCGAACCATCCGACCAAACCGTCCACCCGACCGTCCCGAACCCTCCAAGCTGTAGGTCCCGAATCATCCGACCAAACCGTCCAACATGACCGTCTTGGACCCACCAAACTGTTGGTCCCGAACCATCCGACCAAACCGTCCAACCCGACCATCCCGGACCCTTCAAGCTGTTGGTCCCGAATCATCCCACCAAATTATGCAACCCGACTGTCTTGGACCCTCCAAACTGTTGGTCCCGAACCATCCGACCAAACCGTCCAACCCGACCATCCCGGACCCTTCAAGCTGTTGGTCCCGAATCATCCGACCAAATTATGCAACCCGACTGTCTTGGACCCTCCAAACTGTTCGTCCCGAGCCATCCGACCAAACCGTCCAACCCGACCGTCTTGGACCCACCAAACGGTTAGTCCCGAACCATCCGACCAAACCGTCCAACCCGACCATCCCGGACATTCCAAACGGTCCGTCCGGAAGAAGGTCCGTATCTCCTTTAGTTGTCCCGAACCATCCGACCAAACCGTCCAACCCGATCGTCCCGGAACTTCCAAATGGTCCGTCCGGAAGAAGTTTCGGATCTCCTGTAGTTGTCCCGAACCATCCGACCAAACCGTCCAACCCGACCGTCCCGGACCCCCCAAGCTGTTGGTCCCGAACCATCCGACCAAATTATGCAACCCCACGGTCTTGGACCCTCCAAACTGTTGGTCCCGAACCATCCGACCAAACCGTCCAACCCGACCGTCCCGGACCCTCCAAGCTGGTGGTCCCGAATCATCCGACCAAATTATGCAACCCGAGCGTGTTGGACCCTCCAAAACTGTTGGTCCCGAACCATCCGACCAAACTGTCCAACCCGACCATCCCGGACAATCCAAACGGTCCGTCCGGAAGAAGGTTCGGATCTCCTGTAGTTGTCCCGAACCATCCGACCAAACCGTCCAACCCGACGTCCCGGACCCTCCAAGCTGGTGGTCCCGAATCATCCGACCTAATTATGCAACCCGACCGTCTTGGACCCTCCAAACTGTTGGTCCCGAACCATCCGACCAAAACTGTCCAACCCGACCATCCCGGACATTCCAAACGGTCCGTCCGGAAGAAGGTCCCGATCTCCTCTAGTTGTCCCGTACCATCCGACCAAACCGTCCAACCCGATCGTCCCGGAACTTCCAAACGGTCCGTCCGGAAGAAGCTCCGGATCTCTTCTAGTTGTCCCGAATCATCCAACCAAACCGTCTAACCCGACCGTCTCAGACCCTCGAAACTGTTGGTCCCGAACCATCCGACCAAACCATCCAACCCGACCGTCCCGGACATTCCAAACGGGCCGTCCGGAAGAAGGTCCGTATCTCCTCTAGTTGTCCCGGACCATCCGACCAAACCGTCCAACCCGATCGTCCCGGAACTTCCAAACGGTCCGTCCGGAAGAAGGTCTGGATCTCCACTAGTTGTCCCGAACCATCCGACCAAACCGTCCAACCCGACCATCCCGGACCCTCCAAGCTGTGGGTCCCGAATCATCCGACCAAACTGTCCAACCCGACCATCCCGGACATTCCAAACGGTCCGTCCGGAAGAAGGTCCTGATCTCCTCTAGTTGTCCCGAACCATCCGACCAAACCGTCCAACCCGATCGTCCCGGAACTTCCACACGGTCCGTCCGGAAGAAGCACCGGATCTCCTCTAGTTGTCCCGAACCATCCGACCAAACCGTCCAACCCGACCGTCCCGGAACTTCCAAACGGTCCATCCGGAAGAAGGTCCGGATGTCCTCAAGTTGTCCCGAACCATCCAACCAAACCGTCCAACCCGACCGTCTCAGACCCTCCAAATTGTTGGTCCCGAACCATCCGACCAAACAGTCCAACCCGACTGTCTTGGACCCACCAAACTGTTGGTCCCGAACCATCCGACCAAACCGCCCAACCCGACCGTCCCGGAAATTCCAAACGGTCCATCCGGAAGAAGGTCCGTATCTCCTCTAGTTGTCCCGAACCATCCGACCAAACCGTCCTACCCGATCGTCCCGGAACTTCCAAACGGTCCGTCCGGAAGAAGGTCCGGATCTCCTGTAGTTGTCCCGAACCATCCGACCAAACCGTCCAACCCGACCGTCCCGAACCCCCCAAGCTGTTGGTCCCGAACCATCCGACCAAATATGCGACCCGACGGTCTTGGACCCTCCAAACTGTTGGTCCCGAACCATCCGACCAAACCGTCCAACCCGACCGTTCCGGACCCTCCAAGCTGTTGATCCCGAATCATCCGACCAAATTATGCAACCCGACTGCCTTGGACCCTCCAAACTGTTGGTCCCGAACCATCCGACCAAACCGTCCAACCCGACCGTCTTGGACCCACCAAACTGTTGGTCCCGAACCATCCGACCAAACCGTCCAACCCGACCGTCCCGAACATTCCAAACGGTCCGTCCGGAAGAAGGTCCTGATCTCCTCTAGTTGTCCCGAACCATCCAACCAAACCGTCCAACCCGATCGTCCCGGAACTTCCAAACGGTCCGTCCGGAAGAAGGTCCGGATCTCCTGTAGTTGTCCCGAACCATCCGACCAAACCGTCCAACCCGACCATCCCAGACCCTCCAAGCTGTTGGTCCCGAATCATCCGACCAAATTATGCAACCCGATGGTCTTGGACCCTCCAAACTGTTGGTCCCGAACCATCCGACCAAACCGTCCAACCCGACCGTCTTGCACCCACCAAAACTGTTGGTCCCGAACCATCCGACCAAACCGTCCAACCCGATCGTCCCGGTACTTCCAAACGGTCCGTCCGGAAGAAGGTCCGGATCTCCTGTAGTCGTCCCGAACCATCCGACCAAGCCGTTCAACCCGACCGTCCCGGACCCTCCAAGCAGTTGGACCCGAATCATCCGACCAAATTACGTAACCCGACCGTCTTGGACCCTCCAAACTGTTGGTCCCGAACCATCCGACCAAACCGTCCAACCCGACCGTCCCGGACATTCCAAACGGTCCGTCCGGAAGAAGGTCCTGATCTCCTCTAGTTGTCCCGAACCATCCGACCAAACCGTCCAACCCGATCGTCCCGGAAATTCCACACGGTCCGTCCGGAAGAAGCTCCGGATCTCCTCTAGTTGTCCCGAACCATCCGACCAAAACCGTCCAACCCGACCGTCCCGGAACTTCCAAACGGTCCATCCGGAAGAAGGTCCGGATGTCCTCAAGTTGTCCCGAACCATCCAACCAAACCGTCCAACCCGACCGTCTCAGACCCTCCAAATTGTTGTTCCCGAACCATCCGACCAAACCGTCCAACCCGACCGTCTTGGACCCAACAAACTGTTGGTCCCGAACCATCCGACAAAACCGTCCAACCCGACCGTCCCGGACATTCGAAACGGTCCCTCGGGAAGAAGGTCCGTATCTCCTCTAGTTGTCCCGAACCATCCGACCAAACCGTCCAACCCGACCGTCCCGGACCCTCCAAGCAGTTGGTCCCGAACCATCCGACCAAATTATGCAACCCGACTGTCTTGGACCCTCCAAACTGTTGGTCCCGAACCATTCGACCAAACCGTCCAACCCGACCGTCTTGGACCCACCAAACTGTTAGTCCCGAACCATCCGACCAAACCGTCCAACCCGACCGTCCCGGACCCTCCAACCTGGTGGTCCCGAATCATCCGACCAAATTATGCAACCCGACCGTCTTGGACCCTCCAAACTGTTGGTCCCAAACCATCCGACCAAACTGTCCAACCCGACCATCCCGGACATTCCAAACGGTCCGTCCGGAAGAAGGTCCTGATCTCCTCTAGTTGTCCCGAACCATCCGACCAAACCGTCCAACCCGAGCGTCCCGGAACTTCCAAACGGTCCGTCCGGAAGAAGGTCCGGATCTCTTCTAGTTGTCCCGAACCATCCAACCAAACCGTCTAACCCGACCGTCTCAGACCCTCGAAACTGTTGGTCCCGAACCATCCGACCAAACCGTCAAACCCGACCGTCCCGGACATTCCAAACGGTCCGTCCGGAAGAAGGTCTGTATCTCCTCTAGTTGTCTCGAACCATCCGACCAAACCGTCCAACCCGATCGTCCCGGAACATCCAAACGGTCCGTCCGGAAGAAGATCCGGATCTCCTGTAGTTGTCCCAAACCATCCGACCAAACCGTCCAACCCGACCATCCCGGACCCTCCAAGCTGTTGGTCCCGAATCATCCGACCAAATTATGCAACCCGACGGTCTTGGACCCTCCAAACTGTTGGTCCCGAACCATCCGACCAAACCGTCCAACCCGACCGGCTAGGACCCACCAAACTGTTGGTCCCGAACCATCCGACCAAACCGTCCAACCCGATCGTCCCGGAACGTCCAAACGGTCCGTCCGGAAGAAGGTCCGGATCTCCTGTAGTTGTCCCGAACCATCCGACCAAGCCGTCCAACCCGACCATCCCAGACCCTCCAAGCTGTTGGTCCCGAATCAGCCGACCAAATTATGCAACCCGACGGTCTCGGACCCTCCAAACTGTTGGTCCCGAACCATCCGACCAAACCGTCCAACCCGACCGTCTTGGACCGACCAAACTGTTGGTCCCGAACCATCCGACCAAACCGTCCAACCCGATCGTCCCGGAACATTCAAACGGTCCGTCCGGAAGAAGGTCCGGATCTCCTGTAGTTGTCCCGAACCATCCGACCAAGCCGTCGAACCCGACCGTCCCGGACCCTCCAAGCTGTTGGTCCCGAATCATCCGACCAAATTATGCAACCCGACTGTCTTGGACCCTCCAAACTGTTGGTCCCGAACCATCCGACCAAACCGTCCAACCCGACCGTCTTGGACCCACCAAACTGTTGGTCCCGAACCATCCGACCAAACCGTCCAACCCGACCGTCCCGGACATTCCAGACGGTCCGTCCGGAAGAAGGTCCTGATCTCCTCTAGTTGTCCCGAACCATCCGACCAAACCGTCCGACCCGATCGTCCCGGAAATTCCACACGGTCCGTCCGGAAGAAGCTCCGGATCTCCTCTAGTTGTCCCGAACCATCCGACCAAACTGTCCAACCCGACCGTCCCGGAACTTCCAAACGGTCCATCCGGAAGAAGGTCCGGATGTCCTCAAGTTGTCCCGAACCATCCAACCAAACCGTCCAACCCGACCGTCTCAGACCCTCCAAATTGTTGTTCCCGAACCATCCGACCAAACCGTCCAACCCGACCGTCTTGGACCCAACAAACTGTTGGTCCTGAACCATCCGACCAAACCGTCCAACCCGACCGTCCCGGACATTCCAAACGGTCCCTCCGGAAGAAGGTCCGTATCTCCTCTAGTTGTCCCGAACCATCCGACCAAACCGTCCAACCCGACCGTCCCGGACCCTCCAAGCTGTTGGTCCCGAATCATCCGACCAAATTATGCAACCCGACTGTCTTGGACCCTCCAAACTGTTGGTCCCGAACCATTCGACCAAACCGTCCAACCCGACCGTCTTGGACACACCAAACTGTTAGTCCCGAACCATCCGACCAAACCGTCCAACCCGACTGTCTTGGACCCTCCAAACTGTTGGTCCCGAACCATCCGACCAAACCGTCCAACCCGACCGTATTGGACCCACCAAACTGTTAGTCCCGAACCATCCGACCAAACCGTCCAACCCGACCGTCCCGGACATTCCAAATGGTCCATCCGGAAGAAGGTCCGTATCTCCTCTAGTTGTCCCGAACCATCCGACCAAACCGTCCAACCCGATCGTCCCGGAACTTCCAAACGGTCCGTACGGAAGAAGGTCCGGATCTCCTGTAGTTGTCCCGAACCATCCGACCAAACCGTCCAACCCGACCGTCCCGGTCCCCCCAAGCTGTTGGTCCCGAACCATCCGACCAAATTATGCAACCCGACGGTCTTGGACCCTCCAAACTGTTGGTCCCGAACCATCCGACCAAACCGTCCAACCCGACCGTCCCGGACCCTCCAAGCTGGTGGTCCCGAATCATCCGACCAAATTATGCAACCCGACCGTCTTGGACCCTGCAAATTGTTGGTCCCGAACCATCTGACCAAACTGTCCAACCCGACCATCCCGGAAATTCCAAACGGTCCGTCCGGAAGAAGGTCCTGATCTCCTCTAGTTGTTCCGAACCATCCGACCAAACCGTCCAACCCGACCGTCCCGGACCCCCCAAGCTGTTGGTCCCGAACCATCCGACCAAACCGTCCAACCCGATCGTCCCGGAACATCCAAACGGTCCGTCCAGAAGAAGGTCCAGATCTCCTGCAGTTGTCCCGAACCATCCGACCAAACCGTCCAACCCGACCATCCCGGACCCTCCAAGCTGTTGGTCCCGAATCATCCGACCAAATTATGCAACCCGACGGTCTTGGACCCTCCAAACTGTTGGTCCCGAACCATCCGACCAAACCGTCCAACCCGACCGTCTTGGACCCACCAAACTGTTGGTCCCGAACCATCCGACCAAACCGTCCAACCCGATCGTCCCGGAACTTCCAAACGGTCCGTCCGGAAGAAGGTCCGGATCTTCTGTAGTTGTCCTGAACCATCCGACCAAAACCGTCCAACCCGACTGTCCCGAACCCTCCAAGCTGTTGGTCCCGAATCATCCGACCAAATTATGCAACCCGACCGTCTTCGACCCACCAAACTGTTGGTCCCGAACCATCCGACCAAACCGTCCAACCCGACGGTCTTGGACCCACCAAACTGTTGGTCCCGAACCAATCGACCAAACTGTCCAACCCGACCGTCCCGGCCATTCCAAACGGTCCGTCGGAAGAAGGTCCTGATCTCCTCTAGTTGTCCCGAACCATCCGACCAAACCGTCCAACCCGATCGTCCCGGAACTTCCACACGGTCCGTCCGGAAGAAGCTCCGGATCTCCTCTAGTTGTCCCGAACCATCCGACCAAACCGTCCAACCCGACCGTCCCGGACCCTCGAAGCTGTTGGTCCCGAATCATCCGACCAAATTATGCAACCCGACTGTCTTGGACCCTCCAAACTGTTGGTCCCGAACCATCCGACCAAAGCGTCCAACCCGACCGTCTTGGACCCACCAAAACTGTTGGTCCCGAACCATCCGACCAAACCGTCCAACCCGATCGTCCCGGAACTTCCGAACGGTCCGTCCGGAAGAAGGTCCGGATCTCTTGTAGTTGTCCCGAACCATCCAACCAAACCGTCCAAACCGAGCGTCCCGGACCCCCCAAGCTGTTGGTCCCGAACCATCCGACCAAATTATGCAACCTGACGGTCATGGACCCTCCAAACTGTTGGTCCCGAACCATCCGACCAAACCGTCCAACCCGACCATCCCGGACCCTCCAAGCTGTTGGTCCCGAATCATCCGACCAAATTATGCAACCCGACTGTCTTGGACCCTCCAAACTGTTGGTCCCGAGCCATCCGACCAAACCGTCCAACCCGACCGTCTTGGACCCACCAAACTGTTAGTCCCGAACCATCCGACCAAACCGTCCAACCCGACCGCCCCGGACATTCCAAATGGTCCATCCGGAAGAAGGACCGTATCTCCTCTAGTTGTCCCGAACCATCCGACCAAACCGTCCTACCCGATCGTCCCGAAACTTCCAAACGGTCCGTCCGAAAGAAGGTCCGGATCTCCTGTAATTGTCCCGAACCATCCGACCAAACCGTCCAACCCGACCGTCCCGGACCCTCCAAGCTGGTGGTCCCGAATCATCCGACCAAATTATGCAACCCGACCGTCTTGGACCCTCCAAACTGTTGGTCCCGAACCATCCGACCAAACTGTCCCGTCCGACCATCCCGGACATTCCAAACGGTCCGTCCGGAAGAAGGTCCTGATCTCCTCTAGTTGTCCCGAACCATCCGACCAAACCGTCCAACCCGATCGTCCCGGAACTTCCAAACGGTCCGTCCGGAAGAAGGTCCGGCTCTCCACTAGTTGTCCCGAACCATCCGACCAAGCCGTCGAACCCGACCGTCCCGGACCCTCCAAGCTGTTGGTCCCGAATCATCCGACCAAATTATGCAACCCGACTGTCTTGGACCCTCCAAACTGTTGGTCCCGAACCATCCGACCAAACCGTCCAACCCGACCGTCTTGGACCCACCAAACTGTTGGTCCCGAACCATCCGACCAAACCGTCCAACCCGACCGTCCCGGACATTCCAGACGGTCCGTCCGGAAGAAGGTCCTGATCTCCTCTAGTTGTCCCGAACCATCCGACCAAACCGTCCGACCCGATCGTCCCGGAAATTCCACACGGTCCGTCCGGAAGAAGCTCCGGATCTCCTCTAGTTGTCCCGAACCATCCGACCAAACTGTCCAACCCGACCGTCCCGGAACTTCCAAACGGTCCATCCGGAAGAAGGTCCGGATGTCCTCAAGTTGTCCCGAACCATCCAACCAAACCGTCCAACCCGACCGTCTCAGACCCTCCAAATTGTTGTTCCCGAACCATCCGACCAAACCGTCCAACCCGACCGTCTTGGACCCAACAAACTGTTGGTCCTGAACCATCCGACCAAACCGTCCAACCCGACCGTCCCGGACATTCCAAACGGTCCCTCCGGAAGAAGGTCCGTATCTCCTCTAGTTGTCCCGAACCATCCGACCAAAACCGTCCAACCCGACCGTCCCGGACCCTCCAAGCTGTTGGTCCCGAATCATCCGACCAAATTATGCAACCCGACTGTCTTGGACCCTCCAAACTGTTGGTCCCGAACCATTCGACCAAACCGTCCAACCCGACCGTCTTGGGACACACCAAACTGTTAGTCCCGAACCATTCGACCAAACCGTCCAACCCGACTGTCTTGGACCCTCCAAACTGTTGGTCCCGAACCATCCGACCAAACCGTCCAACCCGACCGTATTGGACCCACCAAACTGTTAGTCCCGAACCATCCGACCAAACCGTCCAACCCGACCGTCCCGGACATTCCAAATGGTCCATCCGGAAGAAGGTCCGTATCTCCTCTAGTTGTCCCGAACCATCCGACCAAACCGTCCAACCCGATCGTCCCGGAACTTCCAAACGGTCCGTACGGAAGAAGGTTCGGATCTCCTGTAGTTGTCCCGAACCATCCGACCAAACCGTCCAACCCGACCGTCCCGGACCCCCCAAGCTGTTGGTCCCGAACCATCCGACCAAATTATGCAACCCGACGGTCTTGGACCCTCCAAACTGTTGGTCCCGAACCATCCGACCAAACCGTCCAACCCGACCGTCCCGGACCCTCCAAGCTGGTGGTCCCGAATCATCCGACCAAATTATGCAACCCGACCGTCTTGGACCCTGCAAATTGTTGGTCCCGAACCATCTGACCAAACTGTCCAACCCGACCATCCCGGAAATTCCAAACGGTCCGTCCGGAAGAAGGTCCTGATCTCCTCTAGTTGTCCCGAACCATTCGACCAAACCGTCCAACCCGACCGTCCCGGACCCCCCAAGCTGTTGGTCCCGAACCATCCGACCAAACCGTCCAACCCGATCGTCCCGGAACATCCAAACGGTCCGTCCAGAAGAAGGTCCAGATCTCCTGCAGTTGTCCCGAACCATCCGACCAAACCGTCCAACCCGACCATCCCGGACCCTCCAAGCTGTTGGTCCCGAATCATCCGACCAAATTATGCAACCCGACGGTCTTGGACCCTCCAAACTGTTGGTCCCGAACCATCCGACCAAACCGTCCAACCCGACCGTCTTGGACCCACCAAACTGTTGGTCCCGAACCATCCGACCAAACCGTCCAACCCGATCGTCCCGGAACTTCCAAACGGTCCGTCCGGAAGAAGGTCCGGATCTTCTGTAGTTGTCCTGAACCATCCGACCAAACCGTCCAACCCGACTGTCCCGAACCCTCCAAGCTGTTGGTCCCGAATCATCCGACCAAATTATGCAACCCGACCGTCTTCGACCCACCAAACTGTTGGTCCCGAACCATCCGACCAAACCGTCCAACCCGACGGTCTTGGACCCACCAAACTGTTGGTCCCGAACCAATCGACCAAACTGTCCAACCCGACCGTCCCGGCCATTCCAAACGGTCCGTCCGGAAGAAGGTCCTGATCTCCTCTAGTTGTCCCGAACCATCCGACCAAACCGTCCAACCCGATCGTCCCGGAACTTCCACACGGTCCGTCCGGAAGAAGCTCCGGATCTACTCTAGTTGTCCCGAACCATCCGACCAAACCGTCCAACCCGACCGTCCCGGACCCTCGAAGCTGTTGGTCCCGAATCATCCGACCAAATTATGCAACCCGACTGTCTTGGACCCTCCAAACTGTTGGTCCCGAACCATCCGACCAAAGCGTCCAACCCGACCGTCTTGGACCCACCAAACTGTTGGTCCCGAACCATCCGACCAAACCGTCCAACCCGATCGTCCCGGAACTTCCGAACGGTCCGTCCGGAAGAAGGTCCGGATCTCCTGTAGTTGTCCCGAACCATCCAACCAAACCGTCCAAACCGAGCGTCCCGGACCCCCCAAGCTGTTGGTCCCGAACCATCCGACCAAATTATGCAACCTGACGGTCTTGGACCCTCCAAACTGTTGGTCCCGAACCATCCGACCAAACCGTCCAACCCGACCATCCCGGACCCTCCAAGCTGTTGGTCCCGAATCATCCGACCAAATTATGCAACCCGACTGTCTTGGACCCTCCAAACTGTTGGTCCCGAGCCATCCGACCAAACCGTCCAACCCGACCGTCTTGGACCCACCAAACTGTTAGTCCCGAACCATCCGACCAAACCGTCCAACCCGACCGCCCCGGACATTCCAAATGGTCCATCCGGAAGAAGGACCGTATCTCCTCTAGTTGTCCCGAACCATCCGACCAAACCGTCCTACCCGATCGTCCCGAAACTTCCAAACGGTCCGTCCGAAAGAAGGTCCGGATCTCCTGTAATTGTCCCGAACCATCCGACCAAACCGTCCAACCCGACCGTCCCGGACCCTCCAAGCTGGTGGTCCCGAATCATCCGACCAAATTATGCAACCCGACCGTCTTGGACCCTCCAAACTGTTGGTCCCGAACCATCCGACCAAACTGTCCCGTCCGACCATCCCGGACATTCCAAACGGTCCGTCCGGAAGAAGGTCCTGATCTCCTCTAGTTGTCCCGAACCATCCGACCAAACCGTCCAACCCGATCGTCCCGGAACTTCCAAACGGTCCGTCCGGAAGAAGGTCCGGATCTCCACTAGTTGTCCCGAACCATCCGACCAAACCGTCCAACCCGACCGTCCCGGAACATCCAAACGGTCCGTCCGGAAGAAGGTCCGGATCTCTTCTAGTTGTCCCGAACCATCCAACCAAACCGTCTAACCCGACCGTCTCAGAACCTCGAAACTGTTGGTCCCGAACGATCCGACCAAACCGTCCAACCCGACCGTCCCGGACATTCCAAACAGTCCGTCCGGAAGAAGGTCCGTATCTCCGCTAGTTGTCCCGAACCATCCGACGAAACCGTCCAACCCGATCGTCCCGGAACTTCCAAACGGTCCGTCCGAAAGAAGGTCCGGATCTCCTGTAGTTGTCCCGAACCATCCGACCAAACCGTCCAACCCGACCGTCCCGGACCCCCCAAGCTGTTGGTCCCGAACCATCCGACCAAATTATGCATCCCGACGGTCTTGGACCCTCCAAACTGTTGGTCCCGAACCATCCGACCAAACCGTCCAACCCGACCGTCCCGGACCCTCCAAGCTGTTGGTCCCGAATCATCCGACCAAATTATGCAACCCGACTATCTTGGACACTCCAAACAGTTGGTCCCGAACCATCTGACCAAACCGTCCAACCCGACCGTCTTGGACCCACCAAACTGTTAGTCCCGAACCATCCGACCAAACCGTCCAACCCGACCGTCCCGAACATTCCAAATGGCCCGTCCGGAAGAAGGTCCGTATCTCCTCTAGTTATCCAGAACCATGCGACCAAACCGTCCAACCCGATCGTCCCGGAACTTCCAAACGGTCCGTCCGGAAAAAGGTCCGGATCTCCTGTAGTTGTCCCGAACCATCCGACCAAACCGTCCAACCCGACCGTCCCGGACCCCCCAAGCTGTTGGTCCCGAACCATCCAACCAAATTATGCAACCCGACGGTCTTGGACCCTCCAAACTGTTGGTCCCGAACCATCCGACCAAACCGTCCAACCCGACCGTCCCGGATCCTCCAAGCTGGTGGACCCGAATCATCCGACCAAATTATGCAACCTGACCGTCTTGGACCCTCCAAACTGTTGGTCCCGAACCATCCGACCAAACTGTCCAACCCGACCATCCCGGACATTCCAAACGGTCCGTCCGGAAGAAGGTCCTGATCTCCTCTAGTTGTCCCGAAACCATCCGACCAAACCGTCCAACCCGATCGTCTCGGAACATCCAAACGGTCCGTCCGGAAGAAGGTCCGCATGTCCACTAGTTGCCCCGAACATTCCGACCAAACCGTCCAACTCGACCGTCCCGGAACTTCCAAACGGTCCGTCCGAAAGAAGGTCCGGATCTCTTCTAGTTGTCCCGAACCATCCAACCAAACCGTCTAACCCGACCGTCTCAGACCCTCGTAACTGTTGGTCCCGAACCATCCGACCAAACCGTCCAACCCGACCTTCCCGGACATTCCAAACGGTCCGTCCGGAAGAAGGTCCGTATCTCCTCTAGATGTCCCGAACCATCCGACCAAACTGTCCAACCCGATCGTCCCGGAACATCCAAACGGTCCGTCCGGAAGAAGGTCCGGATCTCCTGCAGTTGTCTCGAACCATCCGACCAAACCGTCCAACCCGACCCTCCCGGACCCTCCAAGCTGTTGGTCCCGAATCATCCGACCAAATTATGCAACCCGACGGTCTTGGACCCTCCAAACTGTTGGTCCCGAACCATCCGACCAAACCGTCCAACCCGACCGTCTTGGACCCACCAAACTGTTGGTCCCGAACCATCCGACCAAACCGACCAACCCGATCGTCCCGAAACTTCCAAACGGTCCGTCCGGAAGAAGGTCCGGATCTCCTGTAGTTGTCCCGAACCATCCGACCAAACCGTCCAACCCGACCGTCCCGGACCCTCCAAGCTGTTGGTCCCGAATCATCCGACCAAATTATGCAACCCGACCGTCTTCGACCTTCCAAACTGTTGGTCCCGAACCATCCGACCAAACCGTCCAACCCGACCGTCATGGACCCACCAAACTGTTGGTCCCGAACCATCCGACCAAACCGTCCAACCCGCCCGTCCCGGCCATTCCAAACGGTCCGTCCGGAAGAAGGTCCTGATCTCCTCTAGTTGTCCCGAACCATCCGACCAAACCGTCCAACCCGATCGTCCCGGAACTTCCAAACGGTCCGTCCGGAAGAAGGTCCGGATCTCCTGTAGTTGTCCCGAACCATCCGACCAAACCGTCCAACCCGACCGTCCCGGACCCTCCAAGCTGTTGGTCTCGAATCATCGGACCAAATTATGCAACCCGACTGTCTTGGACCCTCCAAACTGTTGGTCCCGAACCATCCGACCAACGCGTCCAACCCGACCGTCTTGGACCCACCAAACTGTTGGTCCCGAACCATCCGACCAAACCGTCCAAACCCGACCGTCCCGGCCATTCCAAACGGTCCGTCCAGAAGAAGGTCCTGATCTCCTCTAGTTGTCCCGAACCATTCGACCAAACCGTCCAACACGATCGTCCCGAAACTTCCGAACGGTCCGTCCGGAAGAAGGTCCGGATCTCCTGTAGTTGTCCCGAACCATCCGACCAAACCGTCCAACCCGACCGTCCCGGACCCCCCAAGCTGTTGGTCCCGAACCATCCGACCAAATTATGCAACCCGACGGTCTTGGACCCTCCAAACTGTTGGTCCCGAACCATCCGACCAAACCGTCCAACCCGACCATCCCGGACCCTCCAAGCTGTTGGTCCCGAACCATCCGACCAAACCGTCCAACCCGACCGTCCCGGACCCTCCAAGCTGTTGGTCCCGAATCATCCGACCAAATTATGCAACCCGACTGTCTTGGACCCTACGAACTGTTGGTCCCGAACCATCCGACCAAAGCGTCCAACCCGACCGTCCCGGACCCTCCAAGCTGTTGGTCCCGAATCATCCGACCAAATTATGCAACCCGACTGTCTTGGACCCTCCAAACTGTTGGTCCCGAACCATCCGACCAAACCGTCCAACCCGACCGTCCCGGACCCTCCAAGCTGTTGGTCCCGAATCATCCGACCAAATTATGCAACCCGACTGTCTTGGACCCTACAAACTATTGGTCCCGAACCATCCGACCAAAGCGTCCAACCGACCATCTTGGACCCACCAAACTGTTGGTCCCGAACCATCCGACCAAACCGTCCAACCCGACCGTCCCGGACCCCCCAAGCTGTTGGTCCCGAACCATCCAACCAAATTATGCAACCCGACGGTCTTGGACCCTCCAAACTGTTGGTCCCGAACCATCCGACCAAACCGTCCAACCCGACCGTCCCGGATCCTCCAAGCTGGTGGACCCGAATCATCCGACCAAATTATGCAACCTGACCGTCTTGGACCCTCCAAACTGTTGGTCCCGACCATCGACCAAACTGTCCAACCCGACCATCCCGGACATTCCAAACGGTCCGTCCGGAAGAAGGTCCTGATCTCCTCTAGTTGTCCCGAACCATCCGACCAAAACCGTCCAACCCGATCGTCTCGGAACATCCAAACGGTCCGTCCGGAAGAAGGTCCGCATGTCCACTAGTTGCCCCGAACATTCCGACCAAACCGTCCAACTCGACCGTCCCGGAACTTCCAAACGGTCCGTCCGAAAGAAGGTCCGGATCTCTTCTAGTTGTCCCGAACCATCCAACCAACCGTCTAACCGACCGTCTCAGACCCTCGTAACTGTTGGTCCCGAACCATCCGACCAAACCGTCCAACCCGACCTTCCCGGACATTCCAAACGGTCCGTCCGGAAGACGGTCCGTATCTCCTCTAGATGTCCCGAACCATCCGACCAAACTGTCCAACCCGATCGTCCCGGAACATCCAAAACGGTCCGTCCGGAAGAAGGTCCGGATCTCCTGCAGTTGTCTCGAACCATCCGACCAAACCGTCCAACCCGACCCTCCCGGACCCTCCAAGCTGTTGGTCCCGAATCATCCGACCAAATTATGCAACCCGACGGTCTTGGACCCTCCAAACTGTTGGTCCGAACCCATCCGACCAAACCGTCCAACCCGACGTCTTGGACCCACCAAACTGTTGGTCCCGAACCATCCGACCAACCGACCAACCCGATCGTCCCGAAACTTCCAAACGGTCCGTCCGGAAGAAGGTCCGGATCTCTGTAGTGTCCCGAACCATCCGACCAAACCGTCCAACCCGACCGTCCCGGACCCTCCAAGCTGTTTGGTCCCGAATCATCGACCAAATTATGCAACCCGACCGTCTTCGACCCTCCCAAACTGTTGGTCCCGAACCATCCGACCAAACCGTCCAACCCGACCGTCATGGACCCACCAAAATGTTGGTCCCGAACCATCCGACCAAACCGTCCAACCCGCGCCCGTCCCGGCCATTCCAAACGGTCCCGTCCGGAAGATGGTCCTGATCTCCTCTAGTTGTCCCGAACCATCACGACCAAACGTCCAACCCGATCGTCCCGGAAACTTCCAAACGGTCCGTCGGAAGAAGGTTCCGATCCTCCTGTAGTTGTCCCGAACCATCCGACCAAACCGTCCAAACCCGACCGTCCCGGACCCTCCAAGCTGTTGGTCTCGAATCATCGGACCCAAATTATGCAACCCGACTGTCTTGGACCTCCAACTGTTGTTCCCGAACCATCCGACCACGCGTCCAACCCGACCGTCTTGGACCCACAAACTGTTGGTCCGAAACCATCCGACCAAACGTCCAACCCGACGTCCCGGCCATTCCAAACGGTCCGTCCGGAAGAAGGTCCTGATCTCCTCTAGTTGTCCCGAACCATCCGACCAAACCGTCCAACACGATCGTCCCGAAACTTCGACGGTCCGTCCGGAAGAAGGTCCGGATCTCCTGTAGTTGTCCGAACCATCCGACCAAACGTCCCAACCCGACCGTCCCGGACCCCCCAAGCTGTTGTCCCGAACATCCGACCAAATTATCAACCCGACGGTCTTGGACCTCCAAACTGTTGGTCCGGAACCATCCGACCAAACCGTCCAACCCGACCATCCGGACCCTCCAATCTGTTGGTCCGAACCATCCGACTCAAACCGTCAACCCGACCGTACTACCCGGACCCTCCAAGCTGTTGGTCCCGAATCATCCGACCAAATTATGCAACCCGACTGTCGTGGACCTAGCGAACTGTTGGTCCGCGACCATCCGACAAAGCGTCCAACCCGACGGTGCCCACGGACCCTCCAGCTGTTGGTCCCGAATCATCCGACCAAATTTATGCAACCCGACTCGTCTTGGACCCTCGAACTGTTGGTCCCGAACATCCGACAAAGCGTCCAACCGACCGTCCCGGACCTCAAGCTGTTGGTCCCGAATCATCCGACCAAATAGAACCGACTGTCTTGGACCCTCAAACTGTTGGTCCCGAACGACAAACCGTCCAACCCGACCGTCCTCGGACCCTCAAAGCTGTTGGTCCCGAACCATCCGACCAAATTATGCAACCGACTGTCTTGGACCCTACCACGTTGGTCCGCGAACCATCCGACCAAGCGTCCAACCGACCATTCTTGGACCCACCACACTGTTGGTCCCGACCATCCGACCAAACCGTTCCAACCGACCGTCCCGTCCATTCAACGTTCCGTCCGGAAAAGAAGGTCCTGTCTCCTTAGTTGTCCGACCATCCGACCAACTGTCCAACCCGATCGTCCCGAACTTCCCGTACGGTCTGTCCGGAAGAAGGTCGGATCTCCTGTAGTTGTCCCGAACCATCGACCAAACCGTCCAACCCGACGTCCCGGACCCCCCAAGCTATTGGTCCCGAGCCATCCGACCAAATTATGCAACCCGACGGTCTTGGACCCTCCAAACTGTTGGTCCCGAACCATCTGACCAAACCGTCCAACCCGACCGTCCCGGACCCTCCAAGCTGGTGGTCCCGAATCATCCGACCAAATTATGCAACCTGACCGTTTTGGACCTCCAAACTGTTGGTCCCGAACCATCCGACCAAACTGTCCAACCCGACCATCCCGGACATTCCAAACGGTCCGTCCGGAAGAAGGTCCTGATCTCCTCTAGTTGTCCCGATCCATCCGGCCAAACCGTCCAACCCGATCGTCTCGGAACATCCAAACGGTCCGTCCGGAAGAAGGTCCGGATCTCCACTAGTTGTGCCGAACATTCCGACCAAACTGTCCGACCCGACCGTCCCGGAACTTCCAAACGGTCCGTCCGAAAGAAGGTCCGGCTCTCTTCTAGTTGTCCCGAACCATCCAACCAAACCGTCTAACCCGACCGTCTCAGACCCTCGAAACTGTTGGTCCCGAATGATCCGACCAAACCGTCCAACCCGACCGTCCCGGACATTCCAAATGGGTCCGTCCGGAAGAAGGTCTGTATCTCCTCTAGTTGTCCCGAACCATCCGACCAAACCATCCAACCCGATCGTCCCGGAACTTCCAAACGGTCCGTCCGAAAGAAGGTCCGGATCTCCTGTAGTTGTCCCGGACCATCTGACCAAACCGTCCAACCCGGACCCTCCAAGCTGTTGGTCCGAATCATCCGACCAAAATTATGCAACCCGACAGTCTTGGACCCTCCAAACTGTTGGTCCCGAACCATTCGACCAAACCGTCCAACCCGACCGTCCCGGAACTTCCAAACGGTCCGTCCGGAAGAAGGTCCGGATCTGCTCTAGTTGTCCCGAACTATCGACCAAACCGTCCAACCCGACCGTCCCGGACGCTCCAAGCTGTTGGTCCCGAATCATCCGACCAAGTTATGCAACCCGACCGTCTTGGACCCGCCAAACTGTTGGTCCCGAACCATCCGACCAAATCGTCCAACCCGACCGTCTTGGACCCACCAAACTGTTGGTTCCGAACCATCCGACCAAACCGTCCAACCCGACCGTCCCGGACATTCCGAACGGTCCGTCCGGAAGAAGGTCCTGATCTCCTCTAGTTGTCCCGAACCATCCGACCAAACCGTCCAACCCGATCGTCCCGGAACTTCCAAACGGTCCGTCCGGAAGAAGATCCGGATCTCCTGTAGTTGTCCCGAACCATCCGACCAAACCGTCCAACCTAACCGTCCCAGACCCTCCAAGCTGTTGGTCCCGAATCATCCGACCAAATTATGCAACCCGACTGTCTTGGACCCTCCAAACTTTGGTCCCGAACCATCCGACCAAACCGTCCAACCCGACCGTCCTGGACATTCCAAACGGTCCATCCGGAAGAAGGTCCGTATCTCCTCCAGTTGTCGAACCATCAGACCAAACCGTCCAACCCGATCGTCCCGGAACTTCCAAACGGTCCGTCCGGAAGAAGGTCCGGATCTCCTGTAGTTGTCCCGAACCATCCGCCCAAAACCATCCAATCCGACCGTCCCGGACCCCCCAAGCTGTTGGTCCCGAACCATCCGACCAAATTATGCAACCCGACGGTCTTGGACCGTCCAAACTGTTGGTACCGAACCATCCGACCAAACTGTCCAACCCGACCGTCCCAGACCCTCCAAGCTGTTGGTCCCGAATCATCCGACCAAACTATGCAACCCCGACCGTCTGGACCCTCCAACTGTTGGTCCCGAACCATCCGACCAAACTGTCCAACCCGATCGTCCCGGAAGAAGGTCCGGATCTCCACTAGTTGTCCCGAACCATCCGACCAAACCGTCCAACCCAACCGTCCCGGAACTTCCAAAACGGTCCGTCCGGAAGAAGGTCCGGATCTCCTCTAGTTGTCCCGAAACCATCCGACCAAACCGTCCAACCCGATCATCCCGGAACTTCCACACGGTCCGTCTGGAAGAAGCTCCGGATCTCCTCTAGTTGTCCCGAACCATCCGACCAAACCGTCCAACCCGACCGTCTTGGACCCACCAAACTGTTGGTCCCGAACCAACCGACCAAACCGTCCAACCCGACCGTCCCGGACATTCCAAACGGTCCGTCCGGAAGAAGGTCCGGATCTCCTCAAGTTGTCCCGAACCATCCAACCAAACCGTCCCAACCCGACCGTCCCGGACATTCCAAACGGTCCGTCCGGAAGAAGGTCCGGATCTCCTCAAGTTGTCCCGAACCATCCAACCAAACCGTCCAACCCGACTGTACTGGAACTTCCAAATGGTCCGTCCAGAAGTTCTTGATCTCCTCCAATTGTCCCGAACTTCCAACCAAACCGTCCAACCCGACCGTCCCGAAACTTCCAACCAAACCGTCCAACCCGACCGTCTCGGACCCACCAAACTATGGTCCCGAACCATCCGACCAACCCGACTGTCCCAGAACATACAAACGGTCCGTCCGGAAGAAGGTCCGGATCTCCTGTAGTTGTCCCGAACCATCCGACCAAACCGTCCAACCCTACCGTCCCGGACCCCCCAAGCTGTTGGTCCCGAACCGTCCGACCAAATTATGCAACCCGACGGTCTTGGACCCTCCAAACTGTTGGTCCCGAACCATCCGACCAAACCGTCCTACCCGACCGTCCCGGACCCTCCAAGCTGTTGGTCTCGAATCATCCGACCAAATTATGCAACCCGGCCGTCTTGGACCCTCCAAACTGTTGGTCCCGAACCATCCGACCAAAGTGTCCAACCCGACCATCCCGGACATTCCAAACGGTCCGTCCGGAAGAAGGTCCTCATCTCCTCTAGTTGTCCCGAACCATCCGACCAAACCGTCCAACCCGATCGTCCGGAACTTCCAACGGTCCGTCCGGAAGAAGTTCCGGATCTCCTCTAGTTGTCCCGAACCATCCGACCAAACCGTCCAACCCGATCGTCCCGGAACTTCCAAACGGTCCGTCTGGAAGAAGTTCCGGATCTCCACTAGTTGTCCCGAACCATCCGACCAAACCGTCCAACCCGACCGTCCCGAAACTTCCAAACGGTCCGTCCGGAAGAAGGTCCGGATCTACTGTGGTTGTCCCGAACCATCCGACCAAACAGGCCAACCTGACCGTGCCCGGACCATACAAACTGTTGGTCCCGAATCATCCGACCAAATTATGCAACCCGACGGTCTTGGACCCTCCAAACTGTTGGTCCCGAACCATCCGACCAACCGTCCAAACCCGACCGTCTTGGACACACAAACTGTTGGTCCCGAACCATCCGACCAAACCGTCCAACCCGATCATCCCGGAACTTCCACACGGTCCGTCCGGCAGAAGCTCCGGATCTCCTCTAGTTGTCCCGAACCATCCGACCAAACCGTCCAACCCGACCGTCCCGGACCCTCCAACCAAACCGTCCAACCCGACCGTCTCAGACCCTCCAAACTGCTGGTCCCGAACCATCCGACAAAACCGTCCAACCCGACTGTACTGGAACTTCCAAATGGTCCGTCCGGAAGTTCTCGATCTCCTCTAAATTGTCCCGAAACTTCCAACAAACCGTCCAAACCCGACCGTCCCAGACCTTCCAAATGGTCCGTCCGGAAGAAGGTCCGGTTCTCCTCTAGTTCTCCCAAACCATCCGACCATACCGTCCAACCCGATCGTCCGGAACTTCCAACGGTCCGTCCGGAAGAAAGTCCGGATCTCCTGTAGTTGTCCCGAACCATCGACCAAACCGTCCAACCCGACCGTCCCGGACCCTCCAAGCTGTGGGTCCCGAATCATCCGACCAAATTATGCAACCGACGGTCTTGGACCGCCAAACTGTTGGTCCCGAACCATCCGACCAAATCGTCCAACCCGACCGTCTTGGACCCACCAAACTGTTGGTTCCGAACCATCCGACCAAACCGTCCAACCCGACCGTCCCGGACATTCCGAACGGTCCGTCCGGAAGAAGGTCCTGATCTCCTCTAGTTGTCCCGAACCATCCGACCAAACCGTCCAACCCGATCGTCCCGGAACTTCCACACGGTCCGCTCGGAAGAAGCTCCGGATCTCCTCTAGTTGTCCCGAACCATCCGACCAAACCGTCCAACCCGACCGTCCCGGAACTTCCAAACGGTCCCTCCGGAAGAAGGTCCGGATCTCCTCTATTGTCCGAACCATCCAACCAAACCGTCCAACCCGACCGTCTCAGACCCTCCAAACTGTTGGTCCCGAACCATCCGACCAAACCGTCCAACCCGACTGTACTGAAACTTCCAAATGGTCCGTCCGGATGTTTCGATCTCCTGTAATTGTCCCGAAACTTCCAACCACACCGTCCAATCCGACCGTCCCGGACCTTCCAAACGGTCCGTCCGGAAGAAGGTCCGGTTCTCCTCTAGTTCTCCCGAACCATCCGACCATACCGTCCTACCCGATCGTCCCGGAACTTCCAAAACGGTCCGTCCGGAAGAAGGTCCGGATCTCCTGTGGTTGTCCCGAACCATCCGACTAAACCGTCCAACTGACCGTCCCGGACCATACAAACTGTTGGTCCCGAATCATCCGACCAAATTATGCAACCCGACGGTCTTGACCCTCCAAACTGTTGGTCCCGAACCATCCGACCAAAACCGTCCAACCCGACCGTCTTGGACCCACCAAACTGTTGGTCCCGAACCATCCGACCAAACCGTCCAACCCGACCGACCCGGAACTTCCAAACGGTCCGTCCGGAAGAAAGTCCGAATCTCCTCTAGTTGTCCCGAACCATTCAACCAAACCGTCCAACCCGACCGTCCCGGACATTCCAATCGGTCCGTCCGGAAAAAGGTCCGGCCCTCCTCTAGTTCTCCCGAACCATCCGAGTAAACCAGCCAACCCGACCATCCCGGACCCTCCAAACTGTTGGTCCCAAACCATACGACCAAACCGTCCAAGCCGACCATCTCGGACACTCCAAACTGTTGGTCCTGAACCATCCGACCAAACCGCCTAACCCGACCGTCCCGGACCCTCCAAGCTGTTGGTCCCTAATCATCCGAACAAATCAAGCAACCCGACCGTCTTGGACCCTCCAAACTGTCGGTCCCAAACCATCCGACAAAACCGTCCAACCCGACCGTCCCGGACATTCCAAATGGTCCATCCGGAAGAAGGTCCGGCTCTCCTCTAGGTCTCCCGAACCATCCGACCAAACCATCCAATCCGACCGTCCTGGACCCTCCAAACTGTTGGTCCCGAACCGTCCGACCAAACCATCCAACCTGACCATTTTGGACCCTCCATTCTTTTGGTCCCGAACCATCCGACTAAACCGTCCAACCCGACCGTCCCGAGCCCTCCAAAGTTTTGGTCCGAACCATCCGACCAAACTGTCCCACCCGATCGTCCCGGAACTCCAAACGGTCCGTCCGGAAGAAGGTCCGGATCTCCTCTAGTTATCCCGAACCATCCGACCAAACTATCCAACCCGATCGTCCTAGAACTTCCAATCGGTCCGTCCGGAAGAAGGGCCGGATCTCCTCTAGTTGTCCGAACCATCCGACGAAACCGTCCAACCCGACCGTCCCGGACCCTCCAAGCTGTTGGTCCCGAATCATCCGACCAAATCGTGCAACCCGACCATCTTGGACCCTCCAAACTGTTGGTCCCGAACCATCCGAACCATCCGTCCAACCCGACCGTCCCGGAACTTTCAAACGCTCCGTCCGGAAGAAGGTCCGGATCTCCTTTAGTTGTCCCGACCATCCGACCAAACCGTCCTACCCGATCGTCCCGGAACTTCCAAACGGTCCGTTCGGAAGAAGGACCGGGTCTCCTCTATTTGTCCCGAACCATCCAACCAAACCGGCCAACCCGACCGTCTCAGAGCCTCCAAACTGTTGGTCCCGAACCATCCGACCAAACCGTCCAACCCGACTGTCCTGGAAATTCCAAACGGTCCGTCTGGAAGGTCTAGATCTCCTCTAATTGTCCCAAATCTTCCGACCAAACCGTCCAACTCGACCGTCCCGGGCCCTCTAACTTTTGGTCCCAACCATCCGACCAAACCGTCCAACCCGACCGTCCCGGGACCTTCCAAACGGTCCGTCCGGAAGAAGGTCCGGCTCTCCTCTAGTTCTCCTAAACCATCCGACCAAACCGTCCAACCCGACCGTCCCGGACCTTCAAAAAGGTCCGTCCAGAAGAAGGTCTGGATCTCCTCTAGTTGTCAAAAACCATCCGACCAAACCGTCCTACCCGATCGTGCCGGAAACTTCCAAACGGTCCGTCCGGAAGAAGTACCGGATCTCCTCTAGTTGTCCCGAACCATCCAACCAAACCGCCAACCCGACCGTCTCAGACCCTCCAAACTGTTGGTCCCGAACCATCCGACCAAACCGTCCAACCCGACCATCTCGGGCTCTCCAAACTTTTGGTCCCAAACCATCCGACCAAACCGTCCAACCCGACCGTCCCGGACCTTCCAAACGGTTCGTCCGGAAGAAGGTCCGGATGTCCTCTAGTTGTCCCGAATCATCTGATGAAACCGTACAACCCGATTGTCTCGGAACTTCCAAACGGTCCGTCCGGAAGAAGGACCGGATCTCCTCTTGTTGTCCCGAACCATCCAACCAAACCGGCCAACCCGACCGTCTCAGAGCCTCCAAACTGTTGGTCCCGAACCATCCGACCAAACCGCCCAACCCGACTGTCCTAGAAATTCCAAACGGTCCGTCTGGAAGGTCTAGATCTCCTCTAATTGTCCCAAATCATCCAACCAAACTGTCCAACTCGACCGTCCCGGGCCCTCCAAACATTTGGTCCCAAACATCCAACCAAACCGACCAACCCGACCGTCCCGGACCTTCCAAACGGTCCGTCTGGAAGAAGGTCCGGCACTCCTCTAGTTCTCCCAAACCATCCAACCCGACCGTTCGGCACCCTCCAAACTGTTGGTCCCGAACCATCCGACCAAACCGTCCACCCTGACCATCCCGGACCCTCCAAACTGTTGGTCCCGAACCATCCGACCAAACCGTCGAACCCGACCGCCCCGGACCTTCCAAACTCTCCGTCCGGAAGAAGGTCCGGCTCTCCTCTAGTTCTCCCGAACCATCCGACCAAACCATCCAACCCGACCGTCCCGGACCCTCCAAACTGTTGGTCCCGAACCATCCGACCAAACCGTCCAATCCGACCGTCCCGGACCTTCCAACTGGTGGTCCTGAACCATCCGACCAAACCGTCCAACCCGACCGTCCCAGAACTTCCAAACGGTCCATCCGGAAGAAGGTCCGGATCTGCTCTAGTTGTCTTGAAACTTCCGACCAAACCATCCAACCGGACCGTCTTGCACCCTCCAAACCATTGGTACCGAACCATCCGACCAAACCGTCCAAACGGACCGTCCCGAAACATCCAAACGGTCCGTCCGGAAGAAGGTCCTGAACTCCTCTAGTTGTCCCGAACCATCCGGCCAAACTGTCCAACCCGACCGTCCCGGACCTTCGAAACTGTTCGTCCCGAACCATCCGACCAAAATCGTTCAACCCAACAGTCACGGACGCTCCTAACTGTTCGTCCCAAACATCCAACCAACCGTTCAACCCGACCGTCTCGGACCCTCCAAACTGTTCGTCCCGAACCATCCGACCAAACCGTCGAACCAGACCGTCCCGAACCCTCGATACTGTTGGTCCCGAACCATCCAACCGAACCGTCCAGCCCGACCGTCCCGGACCTTCCATACGGTCCGTCCGGAAGAAGGTCCGGCACTCCTCTAGTTCTCCCGAACCATCCGACCGAACCGTCCAACCCAAACGTCCCGGACCTTCCAAACTGGTGGTCCCGAGCCATCCGACCAAATCGTCCAACCCGACCATCTCGGACCCTCCAAACTGTTGGTCCCGAACCATCCGACCAAACCGTCCGACCCGACCGTCCCGGAGCCTCCAGACGATCCCGGTGCTGCCGACTTCTTAAACCGGACGCGCCGAGTTTCCCAAATCGAAGAAGTCCAGAAGACAATCCCGGTGCTTCCGACTTCCAAAACCAGACATACCGAGTTCCCAAGTCGAAGCAGCTTCCGAGTACAGAAGCCATCCCGGTGCTGCCGACTTCCAAATCCGGAGTCACCGACTTGTCTTTCTGAACTCAGATATTTTAGGTTTTCTTTTTGCTGTTCCAAACCGACTATGTACTGTAGCACGTGCACTGTGTACTGTAGCACATGTGCTGGAGCAACCATCTTACTGTAGCGTAACTTAGCCATTAAGTTATCTAATCCTCTATAAATATGAGGACCTCTCCACATGTAAAGACTAGTGAAGAATTTCAGAATTGAAGAGAACTCTTGTTCCTCTAGAGTGTGAGCTCTTTCCACCTCAACCAGGGATTGGGAGTTTATCTGAGATTGTTTCTCCGTTGTTCTTGTGATTTCTTCGTGGATTGCTTGAACACGTTGCTCCACGTTAGTGAGTAACAAAGGGCCGAAGTGTGTGGTTGGGTGAATCGAGTGCTGTAGGCTTCCGTAATCAAGACTGTGGTTGGCTGTGTCATTCATCTGGCTTCACAGGCTAGTTATCCAGAATCCTACGTCGTGAAAATCGGGCAAACATTGGGATTGATCATCCTCCTTCTGGGTGATTCACATCATCTGGTATCAGAGCTCGAGGTTGACACGGTAGGATCTGTATCTTTATTTTGTGTTCTTCTCCCTATCCAGAAAAAGCCACACAAAAATATTGTTCTTCAAACCCGTAGTTTCAATTGAAATTTCAGTGAGTTTTGCTAGGTTTTAATCCATTAGAATCTTGTTTACTTGCTGATCACAAAAATATATCCTTCACTCCAATCTTTTGAATCTTTGAGTAATCACATCATCTATCCATTACTCAACACTTTGCATCCCTATAATTAAGGTCTAGCTTACAAAGATTGTTTGGGCTTTGCACATTTGATATCACTCCTAGAACTCAAATTAAGAGTTACTTTTTCTTGTTAAGCCCTTGCTGTAAAATTGACCTTGGTACAAAAGAAAGAAGAGAAAAGAAAAAAAAAGAAGGAAAAAAAAATCAGTATCAATCAAAAGAAAGAAAGAAGAAAGAGCCTTGGTCAATACCTTTTGGGCAATTACTAGCAAATTCAGGCACTAGGTATGATCTGTGATCTCATGTGTATACCGATAGCCAATAACAAGTGCAATCAAGCTTTTGTCTTTCCAACCACTTTGCATTGAGTCACATAATCACATCATCTTTTCCACCCAAAATTTTGTGATCACGAAGAAGTATTGAAGTTCTAGTGTGGATTACTACTTATCATTACAATACCTAAAATTTCAATTGCATAGGTAATACACTAACCTTCCAAGCTCTAGCAAGATAGCCATTGTCTTATTACAGCATTTGGGCCTTGATTCACTCGATTCATCACCTTCACCATTTTACTACTACTGGAGTACCCGTTGTTCTTCAATCAAAGAAGTCTTCATAAGAACTTCGGTAAGCAAAGGGAAGGGACTGAGTGAACCCACATCCAAACAGTTAATTTGTGCTATTTATTTGCTTTGAGCTAACCATGGCAGGAACTGAAGAAAGCCCCGCTTTTTTACTCGAACTGACCTCGAGAAGCTCACCAATGACTTCAATGAGCAATTGAATGAAAATATGAGCATTCTTCTGAAAGGAGATCCACACCGAGGTAGGTTCAGAGCTACACAAGCAATTGGCGGGAGAAGCTAGTGTCCATGGTGAAGAAGAGGAGCTTGATGAAACCGACGAAGAGGTCGCTGCACGACAAGCCCGGGAAGCTCAGTCCCGAAGACAACGAGCTGCTGCTTCCCCAGCACCACCTCGTCCAACCGGTCAACGAGCTGCCCCTTTTCGCGTCTACCGCAATGATGCATACCAACAAAGATGCCATGATGATCATCACCAAGAAGAAAAATTCGGCAGACTCAAATTCACCATTCCCAAATTCGAAGGCAATTCAGACCCTGATGCCTATCTCACATGGGAATTGAAGGTGGATAAGATCTTTCGAATGCACAACTATTCGGAAGAGAAGAAGCTTGCAATGGCAGCCTTGGAATTGATGGCTATGCCCTCATTTGGTGGGAGCAAGTACAAAACCAAAGAGAAGAGTATGGCGAACCATCAATTTCTTCATGGGTTGAAATGAAGAAAGAAATGAAAGCAAGGTTTGTGCCATTACATTATAAGCGTGATTTATTTGACAAATTGCAAGCTTTTGAAACAGGGAATTAGAAATGTGGAAGAGTACTATCCAGAAATGGAGCAAGCCATGATTAGAGCATGTATTCGGGAAGATGAAGAGCAAACCATGTCACGCTTCTTGCATGGTCTTCGCCAAGATATCAAGCGCATTGTGATCTACCAACCATACCACACTGTGGTTGAGTTAGTCCATCAAGCGGAGAAGGCCGAAAGACAATTGCAAGAAGATGCCAAATTTGCCAAGTCTAGATCAACCCCATCTTTCAGTTTGCAGGCTCCATCATTACACCCAAACCTCGCTTTAATTTGGGTAGAGGTACGTCTTCTTCAAATCATTCATATGCTTCTAATACTGGTCCCTCTTCTATGGCAAAATCAGTGCCATCCTCAAATAAGGAAAAGCCAACGACTTCAACAACGTCATCAAGTGGCTCTACTACTCGATCAAGAGAGATTGTATGCTTCAAATGTCAAGGACGAGGACACATCTCAAGAGAGTGCCCCAATAATAGAGCCATGTTGATAACTGAAGACGGAGAGTACATTTCGGGAGATGAAGAAATGGAACCTATCGCAAATGAAGAAAGATTTGATGATGCTCAAGACGAAAGGCAAAACTACGCCGACTGTACCTTTGAGACCGGAAGTGCGCTTGTTGTCACTAAGATCCTTAGTGTGCAACAAACGGAAGATGAGCACCCCAAAGGTTCAATCTTTTTCAAACACAAGCCAAGGTAAATGACAAGGTAATCAAGCTTATCATTGATGGAGGTAGTTGTCATAACCTTGCTAGTAAAGAAATGTGTGATAAACTTGGATTGAAATTGATCAAGCATCCCCATCCATACAATGTTCAATGGCTTAGTGATTTTGGCAGTGTCAAATACAACACATGGTTAATGTCACATTTAAAATTAAAGATTATGTTGAGACCATTACTTGTGATGTTGTACCTATGACTGTTTGCCATTTGCTTTTGGGAAGGCCTTGGTTTTATGATAGATATGTCACACATGATGGAAGAGCCAATACTTACATGTTTAAGATAGGAGAAAGAAATATGAAATTGTTTCCTATGACTCCTAATCAAATTCTTGCTCAAAACATGCAAAAGAAAGTGGAAGCAAAATTGGGAGATGACAAAATTAATTTGAAAGGAAGAAAAGATAAGAAAGAAAAGAAGTTAGTCATGATCACCAATAAATTGGATATAAAGGAGATGAGAAGTAACCCTGAAACCAGGTATATTGTTCTCATCTACAAGGATACCTTGATTACGACTAATGATCTCACTAGCCTTCCTAGAGTTGTCTCAAAGGTTTTGCAGGATTATCAAGATGTGTTTCCTGAAGAGATACCTGCAGGACTTCCTCCCATTAGAGGCATTGAGCATCAAATTGACCTTATTCCGGGTGCCTCTCTTCCAAACCGTCCTCCATACCGCGTCAATCTGGAGGAAACAAAGGAAATTCAAAGTCAAGTACAAGGTCTACTCGAGAAAGGGTATGTTCGAGAAAGCCTAAGTCCTTGTGCTGTTCCCGTAATCTTAGTACCTAAAAAGGATGGAACATGGAGAAGTGCGTCGATTGTCGTGCCATTAATAATATAACTGTTAGATATCGTCACCATATTCCTAGGCTTGATGATATGCTAGATGAACTTAGTGGTTCTAATATATTCTCCAAAATTGATTTAAAAAGTGGCTACCACCAAATTAGAGTTAAGCTTGGAGATGAATGGAAAACAGCTTTTAAGACTAAATTTGGTTTGTATGAATGGTTGGTTATGCCATTTGGCTTGACTAATGCCCCTAGTACATTCATGAGATTAATGAATTATGTTTTAAGAGCTTTCATTTGTAGATTTGTGGTAGTTGATAGATTTTCTAAAATGGCACATTTCATACCTTGTCATAAAAGCGATGATGCTTCCCACGTAGCCGATTTATTTTTCAGGGAGATAGTGAGGCTACATGGAGTGCCAATGACAATTGTCTCCGATCGTGACGTCAAATTCATGAGCTACTTTTGGAAGACCTTGTGGGCCAAGCTTGGAACAAGGTATTATTCTCAACGACTTGTCACCCACAAACAGACGGTCAAACCGAAGTGGTGAACCGAACTCTACGAACTTTGTTGAGGACAATGATCAAGGAGAACCTCAAGGAGTGGGAAGAATGTCTACCACACATTGAGTTCGCATACAACAGGGCGGTACATTCTTCAACTCAACTTTGTCCATTTGAAGTGGTGTATGGATTCAAGCCCATCACACCACTAGATTTACTGCCTCTGCCACTTGAAGAACGCGCCAATATGCAAGCATCAAAGCGTGCTGAGCATGTCAAGAAAATTCACCTCAAGACCAAGGAGACTATTGAGAAGAAGACGCAATACTATACAGCAAATGCCAACAAACACAAGAAGAAGGTGCTCTTTGAACCCGGAGACTTAGTATGGGTCCACCTTCGGAAAGAACGTTTCCCCGAGAAAAGAAGCTCAAAACTGATGCCAAGAGGAGATGGATCATTTCGAGTACTTACCAAAGTCAACGACAATGCTTACAAGATCGAACTTCCAGGAGATGATTATGCGGTAAGTACTACTTTTAATGTTTCAGACTTATCTCCTTTCTTTGGTCCTGAAGAAACAAAGTCGAGGACGACTCCTTTTCAACAGGGGGAGGATGATGAGAATGGCCCTAGGAGTCACACAAGCCCATCCTCATCAATTGACATTCCAATACCCCAAGCTCAACAAGGACCCACGACAAGGGCAAGAGCTCGACAAACCGCCCAACAGGTGAATCTTTTCCTTAATAAATGCCCACTAGATTTGAGCTGAATGGTGTGCTACCTAATGCCTTGATCATTTGCACACTCAGGTTTGAGGAAAAAGACATGGAGAAAGCTCAAAAGGAAAAGCCGGAGTCAGCTCCCAAGTCCAGAAGCCAATCCCGGTGCTGCCGGCTCCAAAACCTTCTCAAATCGAAGAAGTCCAGAAGACGATCCCGGTGCTACTGACTTCCTAAACCGGATGCGCCGAGTTCTCAACTTGAAGAAGTCCAGAAGACGATCCCGGTGCTGCCGACTTCTTAAACCGAACGCGCGAGTTTCGCAAATCGAAGAAGTCCAGAAGACAATCCCGGTGCTTCCGACTTCCAAAATCGGACATACCGAGTTCCCAAGTCGAAGCAGCTTCCGAGTACAGAAGCCAATCCCGGTGCTGCTGACTTCCAAATCCGGAGTCACCGACTTGTCTTTCTGAACTCAGATATTTTACGTTTTCTTTTTACTGTTCCAAACCGACTATGTACTGTAGCACGTGCACTGTGTACTGTAGCACATGTACTGTAGCAACCATCTTACTGTAGCGTAACTTAGCCATTAAGTTATCGAATCCTCTATAAATATGAGGACCTCTCCACATGTAAAGACTAGTGAAGAATTTCAGAATTGAAGAGAACTCTTGTTCCTCTAGAGTGTGAGCTATTTCCACCTCAACCAGGGGTTGGGAGTTTATCTGAGATTGTTGCTCCATTGTTCTTGTGATTTCTTCGTGGATTGCTTGAACACGTTGCTCCACGCTAGTGAGTAACAAAGCGCCCAAGTGTGTGGTTGGGTCAATCGAGTGCTGCAGGCTTCCGTAATCAAGACGATGGTTGGCTGTTTCATTTATCAGGCCTCACAGGCTAGTTATCCAGGATCCTACGTCGTGAAAATCAGGCAAACATTGGGATTGATCATCCTCCTTCAGGGTGATTCACATCACAGTTGGTCCCGAATCTTCCGACCAAATCATGCAACCCGACCGACTTGGACCCTCCAAACTATTGGTCCCAAACCATCCGACCAAAACGTCCAACCCGACCGTCCCGAACCTTCCAAACGGTCCGTCCGGAAGAAGGTCCGGATCTCCTCTAGCTGTCCCGAACCATCCGACCAAAACCGTTCAACCCGATCGTCCCAGACCCTCCAAACTGTCCGTCCGGAAGAAGGTCCGGATCTCCTCCAGTTGTCCCGAACCATCCAACCAAACCGTCCAACCCAACCGTCTCAGACCCTCCAAACTGTTGGTCCCGAACCATCCGACCAAACCGTCCAACCCGACTGTCCAGGAACTTCCAAATGGTCCGTCCGGAAGTTCTAGATCTCCTCTAATTGTCCCGAAACATCCAACCAAACCGTCCAACCCCAACCGTCCCGGACCTTCCAAACGGTCCGTTCGGAAGAAGGTCTGGTTCCCCTCTAGTTCTCCCGAACCATCCGACCAAATCATCCAACCCGACCGTCCCGGATCCTCCAAACGGTTGGTCCTGCACCATCCGACCAAGACGTCCAACCCGACCGTCTTGGACCCACCAAACTGTTGGTCCCAAACCATCCGACCAAACCGTCCGACCCGACCGTCCCGGACATTCCAAACGGTCCATCCGGAAGAAGGTCCGGATCTCCTCTAGTTGTCCCGAACGATCCGACCAAACCGTCCAACCCGATCGTCCTAGAACTTCCAAACGGTCCGTCCGGAAGAAGGTCCGGATCTCCTCTAGTTGTCCCAAACAATCCGACCAAACTTTCCAACCCGACTGTCCGGACCCTCCAAGCTGTTGGTCCCGAATCATCCGACCAAACCTTCCAACCCGACCGTCCGGACCCTCCAAACTGTCGGTCCCGAACCATCCGACCAAACCGTCCAACCACGACCGTCCCGGAACATCAAACGGTCCATCCGGAAGGCGGTCCAGATCTCCTCTAGTTGTCCCGAACAATCCGACCAAACCGTCCAACCCGACCGTCCTGGAACTTCCAAACGGTCCATCTGGAAGAAGGTCCGGATCTCATCTCGTTGTCCCGAACCATCCAACCAAACCGTGCAACCCGACCGTCCCAGATCCTCCAAACTGTTGATCCCGAACCATCCGACCAAACCGTCCAACCCGACTGCCCTTGAACTTCCAAATGGTCCGTCCGGAAGATCTAGATCTCCTCTAATTGTTCCTAATCATCCAACCAACCGTCCAACCCGACTGTCCCGGACCTTCCAAACGGTCCCGTCCGGAATAAGGTCCGGTTCTCCTCTAGTTCTCCCGAACCATCCGACAAACCATCCACCCGACCATCCCGGACCCTCCAAACTGTTGTCCCGAACCATCCGACCAAACCGTCCAACCCGACCATCTTGGAACCGTCCAACTGTTGGTCCCGAACCATCCGACCAAACCGTCCAACCCGACCGTTAAGGGCCGTCCAAACTTTTGGTCCCAGACCATCCGACCAAACCGTCCAACCCGACCGTCCCTGACCCACCAAACTGTTGGTCCCGAACCCATCCGACCAACCATCCAACCCAACCGTTCCGGACACTCCAAACTATTGGCCCCGAATCATCCGACCAAACCGTCCAACCCGACCATCTCGGACCCACCAAACTGTTGGTCCCGAACCATCCGACCAAACCGTCCAACCCCAACCGTCCCGGACACTCCAAACTGTTGGTCCCGAATCATCCGACCAAATCATGCAACTCGACCGTTTTGGACCCTCCAAACAGTTGGTCCCCAAACCATCCGACCAACCGTCCAACCCGACCGTCCCAGTCCTTCAAACGGTCCGTCAGGAAGAAGGTTCGGATCTCCTCTAGTTGTCCCGAACCATCCGACCAAACCGTCCAAACCCGACCGTCTCGGAACTTCTAAACGGTCCGTCCGGACGAACGTCCGGATCTCCTCCAGTTGTCCCGAACCATCCAACCAAACCGTCCAACCCGACCGTCTCAAACCCTTCAATCTGTTGGTCTCGAACCATCTGACCAACCCGTCCAACCCGACTGTCCTGGAACTACGAAATGGTCCGTCCGGAAGTTCTAGATCTCCTCTAATTGTCCAGAAACATCCAACCAAACCGTCCAACCCGACCGTCCCGGACCTTCCAACTGTCCGTCCGGAAGAAGGTCCGGTTCTCCTCTAGTTCTCTCGAACCATCCGACCAAACATCCAACCCGACGTCCCGGACCCTCCAAACTGTTGGTCCCAAAACCATCCGACCAAACCGTCCAACCCGACCGTCTTGGACCCACCAAACTGTTGGTCCCAAACCCTTCGACCAAACCGTCAAACCCGATCGTTTCGGAACTTCCAAACGGTCCGTCCGGAAGAAGGTCCGGATCTTCTCTAGTTGTCCCCGAACCATACGACCAAACCGTCCAACCCGACCATCCCAGAACTTCCAACGGTCCGTCCGGAAGAAGGTTCGGATCTCCTCTAGTTGTCCCGAACCATCCGAGCAAAGCGTCCAACCCGACCGTCCCGGAACGTCCAAACGGTCCGTCCGAAAGAAGGTCCGGATCTCCTCTAGTTGTCCCGAACCATTCAACCAACCATCCACCCCGACCGTCTCAGACCCTCCAAACTTTTGGTCCCGAACCATCCGATCGAACCGTCCAACCCGACTGTCCTGGAAATTCCAAACGGTCCGTCCGAAAGAAGCTCTGGTTCTCCTCTAGTTCTCCCGAACCATCCGACCAAACCATCTGACCCGACCGTCCCGGACCATCCAAACTGTTGGTCCCAAACCATCCGATTGAACAGTCCAACCCGACCATCTCGGACCCTCCAAACTGGCGGTCCTGAACCATCCGACCGAACCGTTCAACCCGACCGTCCCGGACCCTCGAAGCTGTTGGTGCGAATCATCCGACCAACTCATGCAGCACGACCGTCTTGGACCCTCCAAACTGTTGGTCCCAAACCATCCGACCAAACCGTCCAACCCGACCGTCTCGGACCTTCCAAACGGTCCATTCGGAAGAAGGTCCGAAAGAAGGTCCGGACGTCCTCTAGTTGTTCCGGATCATCCGACGAAACCGCCCAACCCGATCGTCCCCGGAACTTCCAAACGGTCCGTCCAGAAGAAGGTCCGGATCTCCTCTAGTTGTCCTGAGCCATCCAACCAAACCGGCCAACCCGACCGTCTCAGACCCTCCAAACTGTTGGTCCCGAACCATCCGACAAAAAACCGTCCAACCCGACAGTCCTCGAAATTCCAAAATGGTACGGACTGGAAGGACCTAGATCTCCTCTAACAGTTCACAAAAATCATCAGTACAAAGAAAAAGAAGGGTAAAAAGAGCACCAAGGTTGTAATCTCCTTGTTAACAGACCTCAGTCGTGGAAAAACTCTGTCTCTCCGGGCACCTGGACTTCGGAAACGGAGAGTATCTTTGTTGGCCGAAGTGTCGCTCGTAGCGTGGAGGTCGGTCTTGACCACAGTGGTAGAACCCGGATGGAGACGCCAAGCTGGCACTCCGTTTGAGTAGAGGGTAGGCTGCCTAAACTCTGACCGAGGCACTCGACGGAATCGCGCTCGGATCCCAGACATCCCGGGAGGAAAATTGCTTCTTGTCCAAATGGTCGTCTGTTTACACGAAAGGTCCGGAACTTACCGTAGTCGGTGCGACGGAAAACCCTCATTTTATACCGATACCAAACCATCGAGGACCAAACCCTTTTGGGCCGACCGTCTCAGACCCACCGCACAAAACCCGTGGCATTCTTATGCTCACTGGTAGGCGTGTGATCCAGTGCCGAATATGCCCTATGCCACGAACCTTGAGGCCCCCAAAAGGTAGACGCGGTCCGCCCCCAGAAGACATAGCCACGATTGTACTTGCATGGTCTTCACGGACGGAAAACGACCCACACTTCCGAACCAAATGACTACCTATCTGCTTGTGTTCGAAGTTACACTCCGTTTGTACTCGGAGGCAAAAGGTTGATAACTCAGATCTGCGTCTAGATAAAACTTGTGCTTTCCGCAGATCGAGGTAGGCCCATGCCAATGAACCGCCGGGAACGCGTAACCGGTGCAAACAAGATGTCAAGTGCCGTCTACCCGTGACGTCTGATCTAGGACAGAACCCTTGACGTCGGCCACTGATAGCATCTGGCGGGCCCGTCCGGAAGAAGGTGAGGTCTGCGTCTCGCGGATAGGATATGAGGGAGCTCCCTCCATTATGTAATACGCGGCTCTAGTAGACATTATCTTAGTTTTTTAGGGGATACGTTGGCGCTTCGACCCTTGGACATGAAGGTTAGGAACGAGGGTACCATCCCGTGGAGCCTGGAATGGAACGGAGAAGCGCAGTTTTCTCGCGGGGGCACATTGGCGAGTCGTGTGTCGAAAACGAGGTGATCGTGGATCCTCGGACCATGGACCGCTCGAGGGAAAGCTCGCTCGGGCGCTCGTGTGTTTGTCACACCTCGCGGCGGGGAACGACTTACTGGGCGATCGCCTATGTTCTTGTCAATATATTAGATTCTGGATAAGAAGCGTTGAGCCCCCGAATCAGTGAACCATTCGTGCCGATTGCTCGTATGCTGTGTCCCCCCATGGAGAAAGGCGCGCGAGGGGATTAGTCTGAGGTCAGTCCGCAGTATCCGCGTCCGAACGGAGCAGTGCGACTGTTCCGAATGTTGTTGAGAACTGGAACGCAAAACTCTGGAAGATTCTCCTCGTGGACAGCGAGAACATCTTACTCGTTTCGTGTTTCCCGACAGATTACCTTACCTTGAAGATGCGACACTGTTGCAGATCATGTGACGGTAGGTGGATAGAGTTTATCATTTTATGCGGACCATATCCTGTCGGTCGATACGGGTGCCACTTCTCGGGATATAGCATCTCGGCACAATTAGCCTACGTCGGCTATCTGCATCTCATCAGTGTATCCTTGTGTATCCACTATCACGGAAGCGGACTTCTTCCCTCTGCGTTAAATACACGTTATTTATACGCGCAGCAATTCTGCCAAAAGTACCGTGTACTTGGAGGAGGAGAAACGGTAGAATCACCCCGCAAGCTGTGTGATATAGAGTACGGGTTGTTCCTCGTGCACAAGAGACGGCCTTTATCGGACAAGATACATGAGTTGGATGGTGGTTTTCGGTGGCAGCATGATCAGGCGTGCGTGCACATATCGGGATTCTGCTGCACCGAGTTGGGGGGAAGGCGGAGGAGAAGAGCAGGAGGGACAAGACATGGCACGAGAGTACGTTATCCTAAGAGGAGGATAGTGTTTAACAGATGAAACAAAAGCAAATAGAACCCTCTATGGAAGTCAAACTCCAGGAAAGGTTATCGTAGGTGCGAGGAGACAGATCCAAGAAGATAGCGGAGGAGACGGGCAGGAATAGAATGCGGGTAACGACGTCACCAGGCCGAAGGCCGGACCTCGGGGCTTGGGAAGGTACATTGTTGAATTTCCCGTCAGAATTTCTATAGCTGTCGCGCCCGGCGTACTCTATACTTTATCAGAGCTTTGTCCTAATCTTTTTGTTTTGCTGTTATTGTTATTTTATATTGAGTTTCTTTATTGTTGTTTGTCTATATGTACATCTTTACCCGCGATTGCCTGGGGGAGGTTCGCTTTCTGGCAGCGCGGGGCGAGGACTTCGTCAACCACGTCCTAGCGGCTCCTCTGGGGAGGCGGCGTGAGGGAACGATAGGTTGCGGCCACTTAACCTTTCTCCGCACGCACCCGCAGGCTGCTCGATCGCGAGTGGTGTAGACATTGAAGGAATTCCACGAGATTCGTGGTTCAGTCGACGATTCTAGCGAGCCGGGCTTGAAACCGAGAAGGCCAGCGTTACCTGACGGAGTTCATAGGAAGAGCCTTGGCATCACTGAAGGGCCCCCTGACAAGGGATGCATTCTCGCCGCTATTCGAGGTCGCAGGTTCGGCTCTCCGAGCACTGGAGGCTTTGTACGTGGTCTACTCGACACAGCGAGAAGGGCTGGTACGCGTGCCTCGTGGCGCCTTTGGCAAGGCGAGCGGCGGCAGCGTCTGTCGAGCTGTCTAGGAGGGCGGGCTCAAGCGCCAGTGGCTCTCCCTGGCAGACGATCTCGTGCTCCCTGGAGACGGGCGTGTAGTTCCATCCCGATCGCGTTTCTTCTAGCGGAGGAGGGGTGCCACCCGAGTGAGACTACGGTGGCACCGATTGGGCTCGAGGGAAGAGGACGCGACTCGGCGCACCGTAGGATTCTGAGCCTCTTGGAGGTCAGGGCCCCCAGCAGATAGATTGAATTGCCAACGCAACACCCACGAAGACGGGTGTTCGATAAATCAGCCACGGGACTGGACAGTCAGATTGCGAACTTCCGCAAGTCTTCGAGCAGTTTGGGACACGTACTCCCTTGTTCCCGAGGGGGATATCTCCATCAGCGATATGTAGGTCTCCGTTCCGGCGAGGGAGTATCTTTCAACGGCGGCGGGTAAGCCCCCCGCTTCACGTGGGGAGGACAGCAATGCACTGTGTTCCCCCCTTTGTCTCTTGGTTCGAGCCCCCGGGAGATTCGACCTTCGAGGTCTTCTTGGACATCGTCGATCGCGAGTACCATCGAGGTCCTTGGCTGGGACGATGTGTACTCGTATTCATAACGTTGTCCTCACGAACGCGACGTGGGCAAGATCTGATCGTTCTCACGATCAGAGTTTACAGGAGAATTCCAACCAGTGCGATGGCGTTCACTGCGGGAAGCGTCGTCCAAGACCAAACTCCCGCCTGTAAGGCCCTGGCGCACTCGTTATGAAGGATCTGCTCGCCATCCGAGTCCTCTCCAGGGGCGTACTCTCAGAATGCCACTCGATCCGTAACGGGTACGGGTTCATAGGCCAAAGTTGTCGTAGAAACCCTGGTCCGAAGTCACCAGTACGGGGCGAGATTGCGATGGTTTTCCTGCAGGTTGCCTGCTTCTACTCGGTCAAAACGGTGCAGGGCTGTGCAACTGGCGCTGGGATCTGATCGCGCTTAGTGTGCGCGTAGGCCGACTCTAATTCTCCTGGACGGTTGGTCGGAGAGGTCCACACGGTCGGCGCCATCTGTCGAGATCGGTGAATCGGATATCTTACGGTATTAGTGGAGTGATCGATTACCTGGGGGGTAGGGACCTCTAGGCCCAAGTTGCCAGGAGCTCTGACAGCAGGGGACACGTTTTTATACAGCGTTCGGGCCTCCCTCAGGATAATACCCTACGTCCTGTGCACTATATATGATGGAGAACACGATTACAGGGGGGGTATGTTTGTGGACTACCCTAGGCCTAATGAGACAATCTAGCTAAACGCAGGATCGACTCGTTCGAGGCATCGGGTCTTCTAGGGCTTTGCGCTCCTGAGGATCGTATACTGACACACTGCGACTAGAAAGACTGCCTCCCCTATGGATTTTGCTGATCCTTATATAGGGGGTTCCTAGGCGTACTGGCCGGGACAGGACAGCCGAGGTAGGACTATAGGGTCCTTAAAGTCGGGATTGACTTCCTAGTTTAAGGAAGATCTATTACCTTCCTTAGAGGGGTAACTTGTACTCAGAATCCTTACCGGATACGCCTGTACCTCCCAAAGCCGCAGGGAACCGATACACGGATACCCCTAATACGGCGGGATAGTACTATTCATCATCAAGTATAAACCACTTGACAGAATTCAAAGAAATTGTACCGACTCGATATCATAGAGGTAAAATATGATGATGAAGAATTGGTTTGTTGTGTATGCGTCTTATCTTTTATGCTCTCTGACCTAGTTCATACTTACTTCAGAGATAACTATTTTATTAGCCGAGATACTCTCACACAACGAGCACTAGTCCAACCTCCTCTTAGACCCAAGTATGTTAAAAACCCAAACATCCCCAGGTATAGAGGTGAACTCTATAACCCTAACTCAATCCTCATAAAGCACATTTATACATATGAACAACTACACTCAAACATTTGCCCCAGCCACACCAAGGTGTAACACCCTTGAACATGCTAGCTAGTGAGACATTGAGTACTTGGCTCTATCACATATAAACAAGACAAAAGCAGAAAGGTTTCTATGTAAGATCATATGAATTCCCAACAATTGATGGTAAATTCAAGTTCCAGATATTATTCAAACCTACCCAATGTTAATTTCTGATCTAGGCTAAAACAAGTGCATTAAAGGTCATTTAAATGTAAAGGCTGCGTAAAAAATGAACCCTAGTCTGTCAACAACAAAAGCACAATTCATATAATGAGCATCTCCTGCACATCGTGTTGAGAACCCTAAATATGCTTCTAAGTACAACTACTAGTTTCAACATCTCTGGGGTAGTTGGTTCTATTGTCTTCTAGCACGCTGTTTATTGGGTTTATACGACGTGTAGATGCGACGTACGAACTACACGCGAAGGATCGGACGGTCGTATCAGGTTCAACTCGAGCTCGAGAACGGCCATATCGCCAGGCAAGCTCTCCTACCTTGATCATGTTGAAGCAAGATCGACATGTTATTTGTTTACGAACCATGCGATATGTTTTATAAACGTATTTTAGATAGGTAGTATGCCGATGCTTAGCAAATCCTAGTCGCCCCAAAACCTTGTAGCCTAAGGACTATGGTGTTCCGCGATGTTAGGAGAAGAAACTTCGGGTAGAGTATATACATAGATACGCTTAGCCTGCGTAGTGAAATAGGGTTTTAAAAAATAAAAGTGATAACAGCCAGCATATTTCACATGGTAAAATGTCTAGAGAAACGGACCGTCGCTGTCTAAGATGTGTATGAAGGAGCATCAGCCATGGTGGATGTTTTACCTAAGGTTTGTTGAAACCAAAAAGGAAAATAGAGAAGATTTGATCGGGGTCGGTAATGAAGGTGAAAGCAGGGAGCTTGTTTAAAGAGCGAGGGAAAGCCCGGCGTGGTTCGCGCTGCCCGTTTACGGGAGGGGTGTGGAGTCACTCTCGGATCAACTCGAGGGACCGAATCTGAAGCGCGTTTGGCAAGTTATTACC
>JAGXJF010002143.1:0-26157 GCA_019208055.1 Stipa capillata | reverse complement strand
AGATTATAACTTAGCAGAGTAGGCTTCCTTTTCTGGAATATTAGGATCCATATAAATTTTTGCAGCATCACCACAACTTACAGTGTCTTTTCCTGTATTTTGTAATAAGAAAAATTATAGTACTAAAAGGCAATACATAAATTATATTTTTAATTAGAAGAGCACGAAAATATACCTCGATAATTTTTTATAAGAGTGCCAACAAGTAGAGCAATAAGGACCTTTGATTGCGCTTCCTTGTAGAAGTGATTGCCATCAAATTCACTTGCACGGGGTCCCCACAAGGCAACATCAACGGTTCTTCCACTGGAAAATAACAGAGGTACGAATTGCAATATAAGGGCCACATTATTTGTGATTCATTGGCTTACATTAATTAGTACAGAATGCATATGTTCTGCAGCTCAAACCAGGAGCATAAAAGAACAATTAAGATCATAAATATAAGCAAAAATCATGTACATATAGGGGCCGAAAACAACACAGGAAAAAATTGTAGTTGTAGATAGAAAGAAGATAGCATACTCAATGTCCATGAGGCGTAGATTTCTTTTAACAGAAATGGTTGACTGTCCAGGCAGCTGAACATCTAGGAGCTCAGAAATCGCTACCACGATGCCAAGAACATCTAAACAGGAAGCAATAGAAGACAGCAATACATGAGTATGTATTGCGATTGAGTCAATTGGACGGCATAAGGTGAACTGAAATTAGAAGGTAAGATAATCTCACCTACAAATGACTCTTTCTTTCCAACAAGGGTAGGTAATAGATCAAAAGGTGTAAGAGAGTATGCATAATAAGGGAAATTTGGTGGCACGTCAGTTTTTGGACTGATCTTTGTCCATGGCGTTATCTTGATCATGAATCTGCTATCTACAGCCCTGAACATGGCCTTTGAAGATTGGATAAAAAAGTCTCGTAGCAGATACACATTTCCTTCCTGTAGAAGACCCTTATACTTTGGAGCATGGCCTGATGCTATCTCAGCAATCATTTTGTTTCCCTATTTTAGAAATCTATAAGAAGCAGGGCAAGAAAAAATAAATGATGAAGATAAAAGAACCAGAAATCAGCAAACCTTCTCGTCGATGAGGACAAGATCAACATGGGCAAGTTTCCCATCCCTAATGTAGTCCCACACACGTGAAACACGAGCACAGACTGTTATACGCCTTTTGCTAGGATCAAGCTCAGATAAAAGGAGGACTGGTGACTGTAATAATAGAACATAAAAGAGACTATTGAGTATAAACGAAAACAACACCATGAATTGACAATAATATAAGAATATAGGCATATACAAGAACAGTACATATATTGTTCTGAACAGATATGATATATATGGATGTTATTTCTCTACTAATATGAGTCTATAATAGAGATAATGTCACGATAGACGACATTTGATGTGGTTTTGTTTGAACCATCATCACTATTGTCAAGAAGAATCTTAAGTCCAGCCCTAGATGTAACTCTTGAAATTGCAACATACAACTGACCATGTGTGAAAACAGGTCTTTTTAGATATATGCCAATACAGTCTAATGTCTGACCCTGACTTTTATTTATTGTCATTGCATAGCAAACTCTGATAGGATACTGTCGCCTTTCAAGCACGAATGGAAATTTAGATTTCTTGCATGTTAGAGTGATCCTAGGAATATACACAGTATGGCCAATATTAGATCCAGTAATTATAGTAGCCTGAATAATCCGGTCAGCTAATTTTGTTACAAGCAATCTAGTTCCATTGCATAAGCCAATACTCTGATCAATATTTCTAAGGAGCATTATAGGGCAACCAACTTTAACGACGAGTCTATGATGTGGGAAATTGTTAATAATGATAGAGTTCAGAAACTCAGTAGGATATAGCTCATCAAAATCACCTAATTTGTCATTTATCTTTGAAATAGAATCATAACTTAGGTATTCAAATGACTTGCCTTGTACCTTGTCCAGCACACGCAAATTTATTTCATCAACAGTATCATTATTAGGACAAACAATAGCCCGGCTCCTGAAATATTTTTCATTGTTATAATGAGCGGCTACATCAATATAAACTGCATTTATGATGGCCTGTATGCTATCGCTATGAGAGTTAATGAGAAGGTCTGGTGGTATCCTAACTATATCAGGAGCAAAGATATCATGTCTATCATGCTCATGGATTTCACCATTTCCAATAGCCAAGATCCATGCACTAAACTTACTTAGCTCTTCTTGTGCAGTAGGAGATAGATCTGGGTTTAGTAATCGCATATTAGTATGTAGTTTGAGAACATGAATGTGATCCCAAAGCGGGGAATTTGTTATTGTTGCATTAATAATATCAGATCGCGAACCACCTTCAATGACAGGCAAAATCTGTCTAAAATCACCACCTAAAACAACAGGCATGCCACCAAATGGAAGTGTAGATGCTGCAGGATTAGCCACCATCAAAATGTCACGTAAAGTTCTGTCTAATGTTTCAAAGCAGTGTCTATGTGTCATAGGGGCTTCATCCCAAATTATAAGGGAACATTTCATAAGCAGGTTACCTAAATTAGATCCTCGTTTGATGTCACATAGGGTTGTTTCATCAATATCTAATGGAATCTTGAAGCGTGAATGTGCTGTCCGACCACCAGGTAATAAAAGAGAAGCTACACCAGATGACGCAACAGCAAGGACTATTTTCTTTTGTGATCGTAGATATGAAAGAACTGCGTTCCAAAGAAAAGTTTTGCCTGTTCCACCATGACCAGAAACGAAGAAAAATCCAGGTCTATTATTCATGACAGTACTAATGATTTGATCATAGGCTTTTCTTTGATCAATATTCAGCGTGGAAGACATGGCAATAGAACATTCTAAAAGATCTCCTAAATCATAAGATAATTCATCTTCAATGAGTCTATTAGGACCATAGTTAGACCTTTTTGAGCATATCTGCGGTAAATTAAAATTTGAGATTGAAGAGCCATTACGCAGGAAAAGTTCAGCTAGCTCTTCTATCAACATGTTTTCTAATTGCGTTTGAGGGACTGTGAAATGCAAATCATTAACCAAGACACGGAATTTTTGTTCAATGTCATCAGACATATATGGAGCACATTTATTATAAAATGCACGTTCATTATCTACGGAACAAAACAAAATAATGGTGACAAAAAGATGTCTAAGCTGCTGTGATGTGGCCCAGATTGAAGCTTCATCAAATGCAACATACCATTCCTTGTCATCACCTAATAATCCTCGTGCTAAACATGCATCCTTAAACGTTTCATAGATAACGTTGTTATGTGTACGTAAGTGGTCAAAACTACATGCACCTTTAACTGCCATTAGAAGCATTCTAAGGTAGAAACGCTCCCTACCAGATGGATGCACATAATAGATACGGCCTATTTTTTCACCATGAGCAGCTCTTCTTTTCCATATTTTTTTGGTTCTATCCCAATTCCACTCAGTTGGAAAATCACAATACGTTAAACCCCGTGTTTCAGGAAAATTCTGATTCATCACAAACCATTCAGTAAGCATGGTTTTTCTGTGAAAATCAGCATTAGATACAATGTTATGCAAATTTGTTGTTGTCTTGTAGATGACCGTATTGCAATCAGGTAGATGAACATCTAATCGTTCAACAGTTGGCATTTTAGAATGTAAAGGAAATTCAAATAACCGCCATAATGCTTCATGTGGAACTAAGTGCCTGCAATCTAAATACTGCTGAATTTCATCAATTTCTTGTGGCTTTTTTATCTCACTGTCAACTGGTTTGCCTTTTATAGTCTCAAAAGATATGAGTGATCTGTCTTTCCTTTTGTGACATATTTGAAAAGGTACTTAACAATTTTATTTTTATTACACCATTCTACATTGATATGGCATTGATATTTTTTTAAAAGGAACATGTTATATGGCACAACTGACCTATTATTGAGTTTATGGCGATTTTTGTAAATATGTCGACCATCATCACGGCGCCTATAGATTGGAAATCCTTGGGTATCAATAGCAGTTTCATTATGGAAAGGCTTAGGATAATGTTTAGAGCAAACACCTTTTTTCATGCAAGGGCAATTCTTGTTGCTATCACCACATGGACCATGCATCATAAATTCCTCAACAAGTGCATATCCTAATGGGTCAGTTTTGGGATCAGGTATTTCAGCACTTATAAGGGAATTAATGATAGCTAAAATATCTTTTTATGGCTGTCTTTTAACCAAGCAAGAACATGTGCATGAGGAAGTCCTCTCTTCTGAAACTCCGTACTATGGAGCACTGAAAATAGGAAAGGTATTATCTGGCTACATACAAAGCTAAAGAAAGAATAATTGATTTGTAGCAAGCATGATAAAGTACCTGCAAAAACTGGCCCGAAAACTACCCCGCTCTTAATGTCATTAATGAACTCATTTTTTTTCATTTATAGACCCTATTAACAATGTCAGGTCTATCTGATGGAACTTGACCTGGTTCATATAGGAGTGCCTCGGAGACTTCTGGCCACTTTGCATTGCATGTGAAAGTGCTAAATGTGTCGGGTCCACCATGAACACGGACAATGGCCATTGCATCTTGGTAATGCTGGACATAATACCTTTTACCGCCAGTAAATGTACCAGGTAATACAGTTTTTCTGCCTATTTTATCACCTTCTATGCACCCTTGCCCTACAGCGTCACTTATATTCTGAAAATCATCAGATCTTAATTCATCTTGTTTTGAAATAAGGTACCAGAGCCTGTTTTCTTCTATGCATGCATAACAATCGACTTGTAGTTGGAAAGTGAGCCTACCACAGCATGTATATGGATTATATTGTGTTGGTCTGTAATAGCAACAATACGAATAGTAATCTAACATTGTAAGGATCTTACGTGTCTTAGCAGGCAACAAATGAGCATCTGTGTACTTCATTCCAAGATGGAATCCAGTATCAGCGAAAGGAAATAATAATGGATACTGTAGTGCCATAAGAGCAGGATGCAGATTAGATACATAATATAGACCATGATCTTTATCATGCACTATGATATCACGCTTGTAGCTATCAACACTAAAGTCACCAACAATCAAGAGTGCAATGTCATCATAGGTTGGTAGATTATACTGAACATCACCTTCCTTTTCTGGGCCTAATATTCTTATGGCTATACGCTGATCAGGATACTGTTGGATTCTATCCCTAGCAAGTCTAAATTGTTTAACAAGCGGATTTATGCTATCCAATGTAATAAGAAGTTTTTCAATGATAGCTCGATTCAAATCACCATCTAAATCGCCATCATCAGACAAAGCATGGATCCTGTTTTCAATCTCATTGTTGGTGTCATAAATATACAGCTGAGCAAATTTAGGTTTGATACCATCAGGTGGAATTAAGGTACCAATCCTATGATGTAGCTGGCCATTTATTCTGAACACGTATGGACCGCAACCATCGTTCACACTATGATCGATCTGACCACCGAGGGATGTAAAATTAAATAGACAGTTATATTGCCTTATATGGGTCATAAATTCACGGCTATTGCGGTCACCATTGAATTGCATCAGATCTGCAAGTGTAGGTGGAAGTGGCTGGAAAGGCTCAATATGAATACGACCACCACTGCAACAACGGTTATATATCACACGCTCCCTAGCCCAGCTGGACTCTTTCTGCACACGTTCAGGCCACCAAAAGAAGGCATCACAGTGCTGGCATTTATAACATGGGGGTCCAACATAGCAGCGGCCAAGATAAGTTGTTGAGCAATTTAACCAGATGGAAGAGCATATATTAGACATTGAATGTGTAAAAAATTTCTATTAGATAGAAGGCATTGCAAGGAACAAAAAAGGTGCAGAAACCTGCACCTTTTAGGGCTTCCATATACTCATGATCAAGCGGTAAAGAGAGCTCTTCATGAGCATTAGAACGAGCGGCAACACGCACTAAGGCTTTCTGTTTCCTGCGCTTTATTCGCGCAGCACGATTTTCTTTTGTATGTTCGGCAAGATATAATGGAAAGAAATCATCACCTAGCAATACATGGTTAATATATTAATATATATTGTTAATGAATGGTCAATATATGATACATTGTTACTATTTTTATTATATTATATATAGATAAAATAGATAATCACATACTTGATATTTTCATGTTCTGATAGTGTATACTATCTACTGCAGGGCAACTTGTTCCTAATTTATTACTCCTGTCTTTTTTGTTCTGAGTAGGAAATCTATGCAACGCCACATCCGAACTTCATGCTGAAGGCGCAGCTTCCCTAAGAATACCACGGAAATGCTTATGCATTTTGATATAACGCGATCACTTAATCAAAAAAACATAAAAACTGCAAGAGCATGAAAACATCACAATAAAGTGCAGGATATATCAACTGGAAGGTACAAAAAAATAAAGAATCATATATAGCCATAAAAGATAATGTAAATAAATATGACCAAGCAAGTACGGAATTAATACAGCCAAACATACAGCTCATAGAAGAAATAGAACTGATCTCTGTTGCCATGGGATGATACTGAAGAACACACGTACGACGTCTCTACGTAGAGGGCACGTAAGAAGCAATAGCTGCATTAGTTAAAGGAAAAATCAAAAAGACCGAAAGATATGACCCTAAAAGAAAGAGGCAAAAAAGGGAAAAAAAAGGGGGGAAACCTATTAAAGACGTCTGAACAAGCCGCAGAAAGACCAGGCATAAAGAACCAGTACCTGAGGGAAAAAAGAGCAGGCGTCCAGAACAGTAAATGGACTCAATCAGCGCAGCTCCAGCAAGTACAATATAGTTTGGAGCCACATAAACATAGCTATTAATTATAATACAATATAGCAGAGTAATCAATGAATATCAAGATCAAGACGGTAGAAAAGCTACCTATAAGCAAATGCTGAACCGTGCTATAGAGCATACAGGAGCAAAAGAAATAACAAATAAAAAGAAGAAATCTCTAGAACCCGAACCATAGTGAGTGCATAGAAAGGTAAACTCTAGCATAAGAACCCATAATAGAACAATGAAGCACAGAATAGAACCGTAATATACAATTAAACGGCAATCAAGAGGAAGAGAGATATAGCAACTATAGAGAAGAGCGCAATGGACGAACCTAAATTAAATGGGAGGAAGCCGTGAACGAACCAGCAGCGCACCGGCCATAGGAAGAAATAAGTACACTGCAAGGAGAAGGAAAGAAACAGGAATGATAGGAGACTAATATATAGGCCAACAGGACAACCATATGGAATGTGAACGGATCATATACTGTTCATGAACCACTTGGTACTGACAGTACAGTAAAAAAACCATGCGGTGGCCCGCAACCATTGCACGGAGCCCAAAACTAACAGGGACTAACGAGGCAGCACAGCTGAGAGCAATGGTACTGAACGGAGCAAATTAGATGGAGGACTTACCAAGAAAGCTGAACAGCCACGGTCGCCATTAGCATAGAAACTGACGGACAATACAGCGGTATCGAGGCAGAAGAACTTACCAGAGAAGCCAAAGAAAGGACATCGCCATGGGCACCGCCAGCGGACATACAGCGCCACCACTTGAAAAATCCATGCAATCCTCCGATTCGGCAATGGCACTTGTCGACGGCAACCTCAGAAAACCGAGATTGTAAGGACGATAGGCACCGGCACGAATCATCACCGAGGAAAAATGAAACAAATAATAGTATCAGACTGCAAACACAGCACAAGCAAACCGTCTACCCGGACGAAAACAAAACAGAGCAGATATATCCCACCGGAAAGAACAGATGCAAAGCTCCACTATCATCGAGAAGGAGCATCAAGCGCTCAGCATTATGGGAGCATCACCGGTAACTCCGACTGAGGACACAAGACGAACAAAGAAAGAAACAAACAGCTAAGGAGGAAGCACTGCAGCAGAACTCACCTGTAACGAGCACCATTTGCTACAGAGCGGTGAAGAAAAAGCAATCCATCTTTGACACAGAAAAAGACTGCTAATTAGTATCAGGACGGCAATACCAACCGCTCTATAAAGGCACCTCGCACCGGAAACAACACATCCATACGGCCGGCAGGACCGGCCGCCAGCAGCAAGCCATGAGGCCGCGCCCGCCGCCGCCACCACCAAGCCACGAGAAAAAGACTGCTAATTAGTATCAGGACGGCAATACCAACCGCTCAGTAAAGGCACCTCGCACCGGAAACAACACATCCATACGGCCGGCAGGACCGGCCGCCAGCAGCAAGCCATGAGGCCGCGCCCGCCGCCGCCATCACCAAGCCACGAGACAAAGGCGGGTCAGATCCGGTGACGCAGCAGGACCTAGAGGCGGTGGGAGCAGCGGCGCACTTAGGGTTCTCCATCAGTAGCATGCCCTGGGCTGCTGCCGGCAGGCACCGACAAGGCAGAAGCGGGAAAGACTGCCTCGGAGGCCAGCACATCGGCGGGAAGGCGGGAGGAGCAGCAAGGAAGATCGCCCCAGACCTCTAGCCCCACACAGGAGGAGGACCGGGCAGCGCTGGCGCGGAGGGCAGCACATCGCCGGGAGGAGGAAAAGGGGAGGACCCCCAGAGAGGAGCGCGCGCCATCGCCACCGCCTAGGGAGCACTGAACAGAAATCACAAGATTTTTCCCCCAGAATAGCGCCCGCCCACCACGTGCGAAGGAGCAGCACCGAACACAGACACGGGCCCACCAGGCCCAGCGCGTCCACGCGAGGGCGCACGGCGGCCGCCCGCGCCGATCCGAGCCGCCCGATCGGGAACGGACGTCATCCGAGGCATAATGGCCTGAGATTGCTCGGAGGCTGCCCAGTTGTAATAGATACTAATGGCAATAGGAAGGTTGGCAGGAGGTTATATGGTTGGAAAACCAACTGAAAATCAGTAGAAAACATCCTATGTAAAAGTATATCAAACTCGATTCAATGTTTTTTTTAAAATATTCTCTAACTTACACTACTACAGAATTCATTTAACGGGACGCCCCTGTACAGATGGTTTTTTGAAGCCGTCTGTACAAATAGTATCACAAACGGTTCTAAACGAAAACCGTCTGAGAAAATGAGTACAAACGGTTCCCAACAAGCAGGACGCTACAGTACAGACGTTTGGAACCGTCTGTACAAATAGCACAGACGGGTCCAAACTGAAACCGTCTGTACAAATCAAACAGTACAGACGGTTCTAAGTTTGGAACCGTCTGTACAAATGTGTAAACAATACAGACGGTTCTAAACTGGAACCGTCTGTACAAATCGAACAGTACAGACGGTTCTAAGTTTGGAACAGTCTGTACAAATCTGTAAACAGTACAGACGGTTCTAAACTTGGAACTGTCTGTACAAATCGAATAGTATAGACGTTGGAACCGTCTGTACAAATAGATGAAGCAAGGCTAGTTGATCTCTGCTGCCGCGGCAGCAAAAACTGTAGATTTTCTTGCCGCGGCAGGAAAGTGGCAGCGTCGGGGAGGGAGTTTGATAGCTCAGATTGTCAAACGGCTTTCATGGCTATGAGCGGGAGGCCAAACTCTACGTCTTCAGAAATTTTGAGCCAATTCCGAGAAAGTCGACGAAACGACTAGTGGAAATCCCGGCCCGAAATCGAAGATTTTAAAAACGGCGCCCGGACGAAAGTGCTCGGCAGAAGCTGAGATCAAGGTGGAAAGCAAGTCCTCGACTCAAGCTAACTAGGGAAATAAGAATCACCCAATTCGGAGTCCGGGTGAAGGAGATATGCCCTCCGCAAGATCAAAAAAAGTAACGGAAAAACTTCCGGAGCCAAAAAGTCCTACTTAGAAGCTGAATTTTGAGGGTCAAAATGCGTACAAGTATATACACATGTATTTTATTCAGATGCGCGTCGTCGTTAGCTTCGATTTGAGTGGTCGTGGACCCAAAAACGGACTTTGTATGAGAAAGTTATGGCTGTTTTACTAAAACCTCTCAAACTAGAGTTGAATTTCGACTCAAACTAGCACTCGGAGCTACAGCACAAACGGCTCCAATTTGAAACCATGTGTACAAATAGCACAGACGGGTCCAAATTGGAGCCGTCTGTACAAATCGAACAGTACAGACGGTTCTCAGTTTGGAACCGTCTGTGCTATTTGTACAGACGGTTCCAAATTTAGAACTGTTTGTACTAGAAGCGTCTCGCTTAGTCGTAGGCATGAGTTAAGAAGAAAGCCGTCCCATATGTATCGCATACTCAGACTAGATCAACTGGCAACTCCCCTTGCTGGACAACACGAGGTTGCGGGATCAAAACCCACTGGAAGCATATTGTGCGATTTAATTCAATCGGTTGGATGAGGCTGCACGGACGGCGGGATGAGACGCGGCTGAAGGATTGGGCACATGGCGTGAGGGGTTATATTTTTATTTTTATAACACGACATCACAGACGGGTGCTAATCGATTAGTACAGACGGTTCTAAACTAGGACCGTCTGTGCTAGTACAGACAGTTCCAAACTAGAACCGTCTGTACTACTCAATTTGTACAGACGGTTCTAGTTTAGAACCGTTTTAGAACCGTCTGTACTAATCGATTTGTACAGACGGTTCGGTTCAAAAACCGTCTGTATAAACCTGATTTGTAGAGACTGTTTCGTACAGACGGTTCGGAAAACCGTCCCGCACGGGAGTTCCGAACCGTCTGTACAAATGATTTCTCTAGTAGTGTTATGGGGAAAAAAGCAAAAACAATATATATTCAGTGCCTAAAACAGCCAATTTCCATTAGACCGTGCAAACACCATGGAAATAGCGCTCTAATTAAAATTCAGTGTTTGCCATTATTTGGCAGCGTCCGTAACTGTGACATACTATTTTGTGGATTTATATTTACTTTAATTTATTTCATAACCAAAATGAAAAAGAAATAACAAACAAATGTGAATGTATTATTGAAGTTTTTCAAATACGGTTTAAATTTCTGACTTCCTCAAACTCTCGAAGTACATCTGTACAGGGGAGTATCAAAGTGCAGATAAAACACACAAAGAAAGTCAGAAAGTTGACAGCAGCAGAGCCTATTGAAATCTCTAGACAAAGAATGTATCATCAGTGGCGACAAACAACCTCAAGAACTTCTAATTTATTCCTACAAATGCAGGTACAACATTATCATGGATATGCCACTTACCCTCAGCCCAAGTGGGATTCTACGAGCAGCCCCGTAAGTACTTATAATAAATTAAACGACCCTGGTGAAATAATTTTCTCAAGTTGCTAATTTTGTTCATCTCATACCCTCACCTAGGTTGATTGATTATGAGAAGGCAAGCTATGCGAGAATCGGGGTCATGCTGTGACAGCCCCAAAATTTACCATAATTTTCAAATTTGTAAAAGCTCAAAATTTGCAAAGACTTATGGGAGTGTGTTAATTGCGCATGACAATAAGAGGTATAGATGTCGTGTGGGTAAAGCTGAGCAACTCTGCAGAGTCAATCGAAATGGTATTCGAATACGCCGTACTCCCGGTCAATAGAGTTGTGTTTCGAGGTGATGCTCGACGCGAAGCACAAGTAGAATTTCTGTGATGTTTGAATGACATTCGAGTATAATTTGGTGTGGTATCAAACTCAATGTTTCGATACAAACGGGTTTCAATGGAGTTGTTTCAAATGCTAAGGTGAAGTTAGATTAATACATCCACCCGATAATGTATCAAAGCCTTACGCCCTTCCTTTGAAATTCCAATGCATATAGTTAAGTATTAGGATTTTCCTGACGTGGCTTGTTGAGTACGTCGCGTACTCATTACTGCACAATATGAATCAGATGCGCAGGTCAATGGAGAAGGCCCATTCGAAGAAGAATATTTTGATGGAGACGAATATGAGTTCTAGGTTTTATCCGTACGCTCAAGACGCCTGTGGTTTAGGTCCATTTTGTAATGCAAACTTTGGGCTCGAATGCCCCAGTCTAATGTAAGCTAAACCGCTGCTAAGCTTATTTTACCATTCTGTAACATATTTTGGATGTTTTATCGATGTGCTGGTGATGTATCAACTCTGCGTCCCGCGACTGAGACACTCCTGGGCAGTCGCGGGCGATACGTCGCGGCCCCGAATTTTGGGGGCGTGACAGAGTGGTATCAGAGCCCAGCCTTGACCGTAGGATAAAACCTAAGGTAGGATGGCCTAGGATCAGTGTTTACAAAATTTATTTATGAAATAAAAAGGATTGCGAAAAATATAAGTATTATTGCTCTCTAATCCTGATCTTTGCTACCTCGTCTTCATTAGAGAAACATTTTTGAAGTTTTGGTTTGAAAAAGGCTTTCTACTCCTCTGCTATATTTCAAAATTCCGTTTACTAGGATGGGTTAAGGTTGAGCTGTTCAGAAGAAGCTTCATATTCGCGGGTTACAGGACAAGAGAAGATGACGCAAGACAGGACGACAACCAAAGACTTTGTGCTGAGCCAGACCGAAGGCAAAGAATGAAATGAGGATCAAAAGAGATGAAGTGATAGTAGTAAACGCTAGTGGATAGGTAAAGCCAACCCTTGCTAATAGACGTTGTTCCTTGTGTGTTGCTTGTGATCTTGTTGTGATGTGGTGCTTAATCACCCAATTAGTTTGTAATAAAATAAGTTTGAGTAATAAAACTAGTTTGCTTCTCGTATGAATACTTCTCATCTACTTTTCAAAATGTCAAGATTTAAATTCTCCATAAGTCTCTTTACTTTCCTGCTTCAAAGATGGTTCTGTTGAAATAATACAACCAACTAATTTCAAAGAAAATCATGCAGAAAGATTTCTGTAAACCAAACAACCAAAATGTCGGGAAACCAAAACAACAACCCTAGTGGTAACGAGCAAAGTGGAGGAATGCCAGGTTTGGCAGAAGTGCTAGCTGCCATGGAGAGAAGTAGACAGCAAGCTGATGAAAATCAAGCAAGAATGATGGAAATGCAAGCCAAGATGCTGGAACAGACCGCGGCAAAGTTAGCGACACCGACACTAGGACCAGCACCAACACAGGAAAACAATGGGAAAAGCAAATGGAGTGATTTCCAGCAGACACAACCGCTTACCTTTTCTAGTTCAATCGAACCACTGGATGCCGACGACTGGCTGAGAGATGTGGAGCGAAAATTAGAAACTACCCAGTGCTCGGATAAAGAAAAGGTTCTATTCTCATCCCACCAACTTCAAGGACCAGCCTCCTCCTGGTGGATCAACTACCGCGAGGCTCACCAACGGAAAGATGATATCACGTGGAAGGAATTTTCAGAAGAGTTTCGCAAGGTGCACATTCCTCCAGGAATATTTGCACTAAAACGGCGAGAGTTTCTTGATCTCAAGCAAGGAAACCGGACTGTGTTAGAATACCTGCATCAATTCAACTATCTAGCCAGATATGCAAAGGATGATGTCAACACAGAGAAAAAGAAGATGGATCAGTTTGAACATGGACTTCAATCGTCGCTCAAGTACCATATAACCTCCCAAGTGTACTCTAATTTTCAAGCCATGATCGACAGCCTGTTGAAGTCAGAAGCAACAAGAATCAACTTAGAAGAAAGTAGGAAAAGAAAACCTGGACAATTTAGCAACTACTCCAACACCCCACGAACGAAGAAATGGGTCCCTACCGGGTCTACAGAACCACAAAGGCGAACACCAGCACCAGCATCAAGACCACAGAACCCAGCTCCACAAGCGCAATCTAGATGTTTCAAATGCGGAGGTAATCACCTACGCAGGGAGTGTCCCTACAGCAATATGGTGTGCTTCCATTGCGGAGAACTAGATCATTTTAGACACACTAGTAAGCGTGCACGTGCAACGCACGTCTTAACCAATACATATAGAATGTACATGAGTACAAAATATAGTATGATAATATTACTTAATATTATAACTTAATATTTATTTGAAATAAGTCAAAAATAGCTATTAAAAAATAACTCACAATTAATCATCTTTTTTAAAGCATCTATTTCTTGAGACGCTTAAGAAAATGTAAAACCAAATACATAAATATCCACAGGGAAAATGACAGCTTTAGAGAATTGCAAGTATTCGTTCGACCGTGTTGAAATAATCGCCGTTCATAGATTGGCCAATTTTCAATGTCCTATAATTTTTTGAGACTTAACCTAATTAGGTAAGGTTTAGAGCTTAGCACCCATTCCTTCCTATTAAACAAGCAGTTGCGTTAAATACAATGACATAAATAACTTGTATGATGCTACATATATATTTTTGAACAAAAGTGGCTTACTCCGAAGACTCGGCATCATTAATTGTTATGATATGTCAAAGCACTCTCCCATCCTCATCCAGAAAAATCTCTTGCTCCGTCTCCCTCACTCTTCCCCCCTTCTCTTCCCCCTATCACCCAAGCACTCGCTGTCGCCTCCACCGCCCGCGCACCATACCTCTTGCTGCATTGTTGTCCCGTCTAGATTTGATCGCGCCACACGCCCCCTGATGGTCCACGACTGCCTGCCCTCCCACCTGCAGCACAGCCACGCGCCATCGACACCACGCAGATGGTCTTAAGCACTTATGCAATTTATGTCTGCAGATATGACCTATAATTTGAAGTATAAATAATGTTTAGATTAGACGTTTATGTCAAAAGAATTATTTCATAAAGTTGTACTTACGTCCTGTTCAAGTATATGCTATCATGTAGAAGGAATTACTACCCAAAGGCAATAAAGTCAACTCAATTGTAAATCGATGTCAACAAAGGAACTCATCAACTCTTTATTCCATCGACTTGAAGTACAACTGATAGAAAAAGAACGCTGGGTAAGTGTCGATAGCATAAGATATTCTATTTGCAATTATATTGTGTTATTTATCTATTTGGTAAACACGGAGTATGTAAGAAGTAGACAATTACTTGTGTACTTTGATGCCAACATGTACTTTTACCTAAAACTAAACTAAAGCGCTAAGATGATTTAAAATTTAGTCCATTGCTTGGCAGTTATTGGAACACTTCAACTTATTGGAAACTGAAAAAACTATCCAAGGCGTCCTCAATCCTTATGTACATCTAATTGTACAAATAAATTCTTGAAATTTCCTACTTTTCCAAAAGAGAGGCCACCCCTGTGCATTTTGAAGCAGACCCTGAAATCCATTGGCATATGTCAATGTGTTAGATGCTGGTAACAGAAAATATTTTGTTCCCCACACATACTGCAGAGACTTACAGGGACTTAATCAACTATTCCACGTATCTGTTCAGGAATTGATAGCGAACGTGCAGACTAATTTCCATACACGGTTCACAACTCCATCTGACATAATGGAAAATGCATCTTTTGCAGCTCTTTGACGTGCTTCCAGAGCTTTAGAATCACTAAGCAGTTCTTGCAGAACTTCCAAAAGTTCAACTTCTCCTGAAACTAAAAAGAGCATCGGCATCAGTAATCTATAGAATGGATGAATGAGTTGTAGCTCCTGTTCTTCAGCTGTAAAAAGCCATCCTCCCAATAGGCCACATCACAAGATCTTTTGTATAAAGAGCAGTCTCTGAATGTATTGTAGGGGCCAATTCACCCTATTAAACATTAGTATTACTATCCTAACTAACTTCCGAAGTAGAAAGAAAGCTAAATCCAGAACCAACAAAATATCACCACTCATAATCCACTGCCCTTGGCATGGATTAGCTACGTGCAGAATTGATCAAATATAAAATGCAAATGATGCACCATGGTTATGTTGTTTAGATAAACAGAGAAGTACAGAATAACTTGTCACCTGCTTGACAGCTCAAGGATTTATTGGCCACATTTCAACCAGCATATGATAGAAATGTCCAACATGGGGACCTGAAAGCCAGTGCAACCATGAATCTCTAGACATCACCAAGAGCTAGGTAAATCACATGAGTCACTCTATAAATCATTTCATTTGCGAACCAGGTTACTCATTGTCATAGGTTCGCTCCCAAATGTATTCTCCAAACATTGAATGACTGGAGAAAAGGTGAGATTGGGCATACCATATTTTAAATCACCAGCAAAATGGATTTTTTGTGGTGGTGTATGTAGTAATTGAAAACGAACAGTAATTGAAAACGAACAGCCTGAATAGTACTCTGCCATATCATTTAGAATTGAGTAGAACAGTGTTCCAAGTATCATCATAGCAACAAATTAAACACTGCTAAGCACCAAGAAGAATCAGAACAGATCAAGGGGAATAGTTTGATATCCTATGCTGAAAAAAAATCAAAAGCCAAGCTGAGAAGTCGCTGGTAACCTGCATAAGCTATTCTCCAAAAATTGATAACTCAACTGAAAGGGCACAACTACGAGAAAAAATAAGTGGAAATATAACAGCCAAGTAAAGATGGATAACTCGTATATTTATTTTCTCCACAACTTACAGTAAGCAGGTGTCGTACAAGCTGACGATCGGTACAATATGCTATGTCAAGAACACCAAAACAAAAAGTATAATGAACAGAACAACCAGGAACAGGATAAGCATAATCTGCCCCTTAATACTGGCTTTTTTCATCACCGTTGCTACTCTTTTCTGCATCAGCAAACATGCAAAGATCATATCAGAAAGATAAGCACGCATCATGCTGTAAGACAGCAGGCTCTAGTTTCCCTAACAATTAGATGCGCAAACTGGAACCCAAATGCAATATAACTTAGTGCTGAAGATGATGAAAGAACCTGCACAAAGTCAAGTCTGTTTGAAGTAGTTTCCATCTCCAAGCTTAGGTCGTTCAGGATCCTTTCCTGTAAAACAGTAATATGTACTCCAGTTACTTCCTTTGTCATACTCTTTTTGTGATGCTACACTTCCCGAAAAGAAAAAAAATGAACTTAAAATCAAACCAAATTTCTCAACTACAGATCATATCCTGAGTTATTAAGTACTAAGACAACCCGCACAAATCTAGCAACGTAGCAGCATGGCAGTAGCAACTACCTGCCCAGACAGCTCTTCGTGTATGGTTAGCCCTACACCTCCAATCCTCTGAACACTCGCACTGAGCTCATCAAGTTCATCATCCTGCTGCCTGAAGGAAATTTCGTACAAGCATCAAATCAATGCAGACTATACGAACTTTACATGGTTATCGTAGCAGAGTATATAACCTGGTAATTTCTAGTTTTAATACCTTTTTTCACAACTGAATAAAAAAGGTCAAGGCATAATATAAGATCATACTTATACAGGTCTGGAGGAAGGCACGAGAATGAGCAAAAAAAGATAAGATGATTCAGTTGATTAAAAGGCTGTATAAGCCCATCAGGAGCAACAAAGATATTAAATAGAACATAAGCATAATATTCATGTGCTACTTAGGTGCAACCAGCAAAAGAGACAGTAAAAATGGTTAGCATGCTCATGCGGGCCTAAAAAAACTGGAACGGTAGCAAAAACAAAGATATGCAATGACCAGGGAATCAACCTGAAGAACAAGAACTTGTTGTTTCATAAATTTTGGAACAATGAACAAAGCATAGAGCACCACTCAGACACCTTTTTGGAAAAATAAAAATAATGAAAAACGAATTTGGATATTAGATGAGATCATTGCAAAAAAATAAATAGAAAGGTGAAGTTTTTCTGCTCAGACTACATGCACTCGGGTCCAGATATCGTTGACAGAAGAAACAAATCATTATAACTTTTATGGGAGTATGCCAAACAAAACATCAACGACTGCAGAGAAAGGAATGTTCTGATCTTTCATTTAAGGTTTTAACATTATACATGACCAAAAACACAAAATTACAGATTTAGACTTCATAACACAATACAGAACATGTATCAAAATCTAAAAGGACAATGCAGTTAGGAAAATCATGGCCTAAAGTATATTACATGCATTACCTTCTTTCCTCTTTTCACATAGGACCAACAACCATCTGAGAGGGTAAGAAATCCAGGAGGAATTCAGAATCAAGCAAAAATATTAGCTTGTAAACATATAATTGATAAATAGTTAAATTTGAATACCACATTCCTCTATCTGCAATCAGAATAACCATCCGCCAAACAAAGAAGAACAAGAGAAGCCATACAGATTGATAAGACTAAAAAAAGCACACTCAAGCCATGCACAAACTCTAAGCTGTGTTAACAAGTGTTGCATAGACTATTGCTCTTTATTATTTAAGCTAGATTATGCATAATCTGTAAGTAGGATGCATAGCTTCAAGCAAGAAATTTTATGAACTTCTAATGCAAAGATGCTCTTTTCCTAAGAGATCTGATTGTTCTGATCAATTTTCATTGTATATGTTCTGAACTTCTCTTACAAAATGCAGGATTCGAGGTATATATGCTACCGTCCTTAATGGTTACCAACTTACTACCATACACCAATTAAATGGGTAATTGGAATCAAATAATTGGGGCATATGTACAAGGGAACGTAGCAGTAGCATGGGCATGCGCATGCGCATGTGTTTCAGTCCAGGAAATTACATTTAATAGCCCACTACACTTATCAGTGCTTCAAACCATTCTGTCTTCTGAATAACAGCAATTGGAAATAGGGATGTGTGATAATAGGGATGTTCTTTCACAGTAATTGCAAATGGCTCCCGAGCTCATTTACTCTCTTTTTGAAAAACAATTTTGGCAAGTGAATAAATTCTGAAAAACTTGAGACATGTCTATGGTTTAGTAAGCTAGATGTGAGATCTATTACGATGGTATGCAAAGTACTTACAAAAAAAAATCAAAAATACGAAAAGCTGAAGTTTTGGTGTAATCCTAGAAAATCTGGAATTTGATAATCCTTACAGTTTTAATATCAGGGCGTACCTTCTGTCCAGTCACGAGCTCTGTAATTATGACACCTAAACTATACATGTCAGATCAGACTTGAAAGAGAACTCGCCACGGTGATATTCTGGAGCACAGTATCCCCTGCCTAAAAATCGTCATAGCTCAACGCATTACAGCATATAAAACATATGAGAGTAAACGTCAAAGAAAAGAATTGCCTAGATGGAGAACTTACAATGACATAAAACCCCCTTTGGTGACAGCTTGTGATATTCCATCAAGGTGTCTTGATACACCAAAATCCGTAATTTTTGGAATCATGAGATCATCTAGCAGAATATTGGGCGGTTTAAGATCCATATGCACAATACGCATTTCCTTGTGAAGATATTGCAGACCTTCACAGATTCCTTTAATTATTTCATAACGTGTATGCCGTCCAAGCCTCCCTAATTCACCTGCAGAAGCAGAAAAGAAGAGACATGGTAGTAGGGATGTATAAAATTTTCAATCTTTGTTTATGCATTCTACACTGGATGCATTATTTTTGTTTGTCCGGTCTATTCATTATGATTAATCGACCATGCCACTTTAAAGAGGAGAAGCAGAAAAGGAACATAATCAAAAAATAAGAAATAACTGCATCATATACCACATTGTTGTACCTGCAAGATAGTTGTCTAGGCTTCCTCCACTGATATACTCGAAACAGAGCAATCGTTCTCTTTTTTCGGGATAAATATACTTCTCATATCTTCCTGATCGTTCCATCTTCATCACTTCATTCTCTGTATGAGCACAAAAGCCTAGAAACCGTACTATATTTTGGTGCTTGACAATCATCAGAATATTAGCCTCCTTATAAAAAGGTCCATCTTCAATTGTCTGGCTGTTCAAAAGCTTCTTCACAGTGACACTCCCGTTTTGGAGAACTCCCTGCTTAATCATGAGCTTTCAGTTCAAGTTTAGCTCTGATATGAGAAAAAAATTATAGGATTAGAAATTTTAGAAACTAAATGTTACCTTGTAAACGACTCCAAATCCACCACTACCAATTGATCGCTTATCAGAGAAATTCTCCGTGATGTCTTGTAAAACTGCGAACGGTATATTTCTCGGCTCCAATCTTCCGTCAAGTAATATATCCTCCAGGACATTATGTCTCATAGACTTTATCTCCACCCTAATTACCACAATGCACTTTCAAAATCAGATCACGGAGAAATTAATTTAATTCTCATAAACTAAGCCGCACGGATACGGATACGTGGATACGTATCGGACCGATACGGATACGGGGATTCGTCAATTCCTAAAAACACCGATACGGGATACGTCTAGGTTTTTTTTTAAATGTAAAATAAATATAATACATATTGTAGCTTAAAGAAATTAAAGAGAATGATGTACAATGATTCACGTGCACCTTTGTTATATAGATTGACAAACTTGACTTCATAATCTGCATTAGGGGTTTTGAAAAATGAAAATACATGTATTAGATCAAAATAATAATAAGGTGAATTGAGTATGAGGAACATGTGCCATATCAAGATTCAAGAACACAACCTGGCAAGGGATCAGTTCCTCACTCACCCTGCACAAATTGAAAGGGGATCTGGGCCTCTGGGGATGGAGCGGTGGAGCCTGGAGGTGGCCTCTGGTGTCTCGGGCTCTCGGCGACCAAACCGGAGGAGCTCCGGAGCTCCGGCAGCGGGCAGCCTAGGGGGCGGGGGGCCTACCGGCCTAGGGCAGCCGGCAGCGGCTGGGAGGAGGGGCGGCTCCGGGAGGGGGCGGTGGAAGGGCCAGCGGGCGCCGGCCGCCGGGCGGAGGGGCGGCTCCCCGCGCTCGCGCTGCGCCGTGCCGCCTCGGGCGGAGCTGGGAGGCCGCCTCAGGCCGAGCGGCCCGAGCTTGCCGCTCCAGTGGAGGCCGCCGACGGAGCCACGGAGGTGGAGCGGCGGCGGCAGCGGGGCCGAGCTCGCGGGGGCAGAGGCGAGCAGCGCGGCGGCGGCGGAGGGCGACGGGGGCAGGGGCGAGCGGCGAGGCGCCGGCGGCAGAGGGCGACGTGGGTGGGCTCGCGGGGGCAGAGGCAAGCAGCGCGGCGGCGGCGGCAGCGGGGCCGAGCTCGCGGGGGCAGAGGCGAGCAGCGCGGCGGCGGCGGAGGGCGACGGGGGCAGGGGCGAGCGGCGAGGCGCCGGCGGCAGAGGGCGACGTGGGTGGGCTCGCGGGGGCAGAGGCAACCAGCGCGGCGGCGGCGTACGGGAGGCGGAGGCGTACGGGAGGCGGAGGCGGAGGCGGAGGCGTACGGGATTGCGATCGGAGCAATTCGTTAGCACGCGAAAAAGGAGGGAGCGAAACACCAGGAAACGCGGGAGCGAAACATTGAAGCGAAACAGGGGATCCGGGCGGCGGGACACAGGGCGGCGCGCGGGCCGAGCGTACGGGAGGCGGAGGCTTACGGGGCGGGGGAGGCAGGCGGGGCTGGCGGGGCAGCGCGCGATCGGATTAACACGCGGAAAAGGAGGGAGCGAAAAACGCACGAAACGCGGGCGAAACATTGAGAAGATCTCGTCCGTTGGATGGTGCTGATCGGACGGTACAAAATCCTTTGTGTACAGTAAACGGGGTAACAGTAGCAAAACAAAACTGGGCCTTTTAATAGTAGTGGAGATGTGTCCAAGAAGGCACTTACCAACGAAAGTTGCAAGAGCTCAAGTTCAAAATCAGCGGAATACCAATGGAACAAACCAGCATAATTCAATTGGAAGGAAGAAAGGAATGCTGAATTCTAGAGAAGAGATTAAAGAACAAAGTTCCCAGAAGATGAACCAAGGAAGGACAACATCCGGAGCAAATCAAGGACGTGTCAATTATGTCACTGCGAAAGAGGTCACAAACGCAACGAACGTCATGACTGGTACGTTCCTGATCTGCTCAAGACCAATCTCAGGGACGAGATTGTTTTTAAGGGGGAGAGGATGTGACAGCCCCAAAATTTACCATAATTTTCAAATTTGTAAAAGCTCAAAATTTGCAAAGACTTAAAATTTAAAAATCTGCTTCTGGATCAAAACCTCATCCCTTAGCCCATTTTCTATTTTCTATCAGCCTGTTCTCTCTCTCGGCCCATCCCCGTTTTCTCAGCCCGTGCAGCCCACCATCCCCTTCTCTGCTCCTCCCTCCTCCCGTTCTCCGCTCCATCGCAGCACCCGAGGATCAGCCACGCGGCACCGAAGCTCTTTCCGTCGCACCTCCGCCTGCTGCACCGCGCGCCACGAGTCCAGCACAGCCCGCCTCGAGCTCCTATCTTTGCGCCCCGCTCTCACTCTCTCCGCTCAGCGTCAAGTCTGCCTTGCCCCACTCCACCCCTATTCTCTCCTCTGTTTTCTTCCAACAGCAGCTCCCGAGCTCCCCTTCCACTCCCGCACGCGCCAGCGTCTCCCCGAGCTCCCCACCGCCGTCCCGAGCACCCAAGCCTTCGTAGCTCGCCCCCAATGCCGAGTGTCCCTCTCCCTTCTCCCCAAGTTTCGGAGCGTTCGGAGCAACTTCCTCACCTCCGGAACCTCCCCGTCGTTCTCTCCTTTTCCTCGGAGCACCGGTGAGCCCCATCTCAGCGCATCCATCTCCGGCGAGATCAACCCGAGACCCACGCCATCGCTAGCTCAAGATTCCTCGGAAGCCCATCCATTTTCTTTGCAAATGGATTCATCAGCTCCTTTAGGCCCTTCCCGAGCTACCCATCTCCTTCGGCAGGCCCCTCCGATGAGCGTTTGCTCTCCCATCTCCGGTGGTACCCACCCGAGACCACCCCGCCGCCGCCAAGCTCCCTTCTCCTCTCCCTCAAGATCCCGAGCAACCCCTCCACCTCCTGAGCTTCTCCGCCACTTCTTTTCCCTCTCTGAACCCCGGCGGGCCCACCATTTTCCTCCCCTCCACCCATCTCCGGCGAGTTCCGCCCGAGCCGCCAGCACGCCGTTGCTAGCCCAAATGCCCACGGCGACCCCCTCCTTTCTCTCCAAAAATGGAATCGCCACCGCTTGTAGATGCTCCCCGGCCGACCAATTTGGTCCAGCGAGCACCGCCGGTGAGGAATTTCTCCCCGCTGCCGGCGGCCCGCCCCTCCTCTGTTCTTCCCGTCGCCTCCCCCCTTTTTCCCCTTTCCCACGAGCAGGCTTCAGCCGTTCTTTTTTAGCAGGCCGCCGCGCCCTCCCTAGCGGGCCGCCCCCCTTTTCTGCCTTGTAGGCCGCCGCATCCCCCTCGGCAAGCCGCCGCGCTCCCCGAGCGGGCCTTGGCCCCTTCCTCCGCAGCAGGCCGGCCTGCTTCCCATGTGGGCCAGCGTCTTTAGTGGCAGGCCGCACTACAGCAGAATAGGTCACCACTGACGGTCGCCAAACCCCCTCTACTGATGGACAGGGGGCCCGTCACCCTGGAAATGTCAGTGGAGGGGGTCACTCCACTGACGGGCACAAGGACCGTCAGTACTGTTTCTTACTACTGACGGGCTCATAGGGACCGTCAGAGGAGATATGTATTCCTGCTAACGGACGGGCACCTGGTTGTATCAGTACTGACGGGCTCGTCATAAAAGCCCGTCAATAGAGGCACTACTTCACTGACGGGCTGTCCGTAAGTACCCGTCAGTAGACATATGTCGACGGGCACCTGGTTGTATCACTACTGACGGGCGCGTAATAAAAGCCCGTCAGTAGAGGTATTACTTCACTGACGGGCGGTCCGTAAGTGCCCGTCAGTAGAGATATGTATTCCTGCTAACCGAAGTGGATTTGTGTTAGCTCATAATCACATTTAGATTATTCATAATAATAGACTATAGTATTACATTATTCCTAATCACAGGCTATACGAACTATTCATTCACAGAGTCAAATCTCTTAATCGCATAACATTTATAATCACATATATAGTATGTACACTCCAACGACGGTCACAAGTATGAAACAATTGTTTATTCAATTACAGAAACAACGATTCTATTGATTCCCTCTTAAGTTTGGCTTCGGAAATTGGGGGCCGGCGTAGAATTCACCCATCGGATTGATGACTTCAAGGTTGATGAGTCTGGCGAAGACTTTTTGGATCCGAGCAAAGTCCTGTCGCCAGTCGTACATATGACTTCCCAGCTCGCTCCAAGCCTTCAGTTCTTTCATATCTTTCCAATGCTTGTTCTTGTACCGGACAAATAGGTCCATATGGGCACAGGTGTAGTACCCACATGTCACGCTATTTTTGGGCTGAACTCTGCAAGGGAACTTGTAATGGTGTATCATTTTTGTCGCTTTTGTAGGTATTTTTTGATGGCCCGAGAACTTGGCTCTGAAAAAGGCTGCATCCAGAATCTTAGATATATTTGTGAAGTCTGCTGTCTTTTTCGACGAGGAGTCAAAGTAAAAAGCCTTGGCCCAGCTTGGAACGATCGCAACTAGGACCCAGTGGTCGCTGCGTAAATGTGAACAACTGAACGTAAGCAGGCGGAGATACGTACGTAAAAAACAAAAATAAACTCCACGGTGCTAAGTTTAGGACTGACGGAGGGTTATAGGGGGCTAGTATGCACTCCTTGTCCTTATGAACCACGAATGCATGCGACAGGTATTCTTCAAGAAATCCTTGACCGTCTGGGGTCCCGGCATAGCCTTCGTTCATGCATATCAGATCGACTATGCCAATATAGGAGTCCCGAAGACGTCTGCACTCTTGGGCTTGGTACAGAGCCCATAGCCTGACCAGCGTGGTGTCGAGCCTATAGAGGTTGTACAAGTTGAATAGGTCTTCAAAGTTGATGTCGAAGGTGTCTTGGTCATGTTGCATGAAAAAATTGTATTCCTTTGGCACCTTCACCTTCCAATATTGGCAGAATGTACCAGGATCTCTGGACATCTTCAGGTGATCTTCATGCAGCGTCTTCATGTCATCTGACAGATTGTCCAGCTCATCCTGTGGGAGCAGGTCCTGACCTGGTTCGTAAACAGACTGCCAGAGGCCCTTGCTCCGTGTAGATAATTATACTGACGATGTTGAGAAGGATAAGGTTTTCTACCTCTGCTCCTTTCTTTCCTTCTCGCCGGTGCCGGCCCGTCTCTTTTTGGTTTTCCTCCTCTGGTGTACCGGCTCCGGGCTCTTGCCTGCCGCCAACGCTGCTTCCAGCATCCCAGCTAGCGTGGCGAGAGAGAAAATCTTCCCCCTCGGTTGATCCAGAGGGTCGCCTTGAACCTCGGAGGGCCTTTTCGACACTTCCGGGGACCGCAAAATCGATGACATGTGCTGGTCCCCGACAAGATGGTCCTCCAGGTCTCTAAAGGACGGGGGTGATTGGCTGATCCCCAACGGAGATCGTCCGATTGATGAAGAGGGGTTGTTGGACGAGGGGCCCGTGCGAGGAGAGGCCGCCGCGGTTATAGTGATCTGGCTCTTCGGCCACTGGATGAAGCAGTTTCTGCACTGCCCTAGCTTCATCAGGTCCTCTTCGGGGGGGACAGGGACTAACACCTCACTGTAGTCGTTGAGGACGAGGTCGACCTGCACCTTCGCGTGGTGCTCCAGCATAGGAACACAGTGCAGGACTGCCCCTCCGGCGTTGGGAAAACCTGGCCGTGCGCCACCGGGACCTTCATGCCAGGAATCTGCACCGTGAGTGTGCATCTAGTGGCTTCCTGCGAAACAGAGAATAGACGTGCCGTCCGCACTGGAGTCAGGACAATGAGAACAGCTCGTACTATAATGACCCGTTTAGCGGACGAGACTTACGGTGATGCTGTCGACGGGATTCACCGAGTAGGGGCCGCCGTCCGAGGTGGATGCGCAGCTACTCCATCCTAGAGGCTGGTTAGCGGGAAGCACGCTCTGCTGGCCTTGCGATGCGGCCACCTGCATACGTAGCCACGTCTGCTCGGCAATCTCGCGCATTTGCTCCCGCAGATTGTCCATGAACTCCTGGCTGTCTCTCCGGGGGCGGCGGCTCCCCTCGGGGTTTCGGGGAAATACCTTATCCCATTTAACGCCATCCCCGACGCCTACTACACGGCCCCGATGCTCCGGTTTCTGTCGGGCCTTCGCCAGATCGTTGTTCCATCTTGGGAAGCTCATTGAAAGTGCATCCACTCCCATGGAGCTTGGGAGGATGGCTATCTTGCCCCAGAGTTTGGTTTTGATGGTTATTGGCAATCCTCACCTGTGTCTAATACTTGCAATGAGTGTGAACAGGAATTAGATGGACAGGTGAAAGCTGAAGTGAGACAACTATTGATGATGAGCACTAAAAAGAGCAAGGAACTGGGAAGGTCAGAAGGACCAGCTGAGCTAGGCTCCTGAGGCACAGTTGCGAAGAAGCCGAGGCTGTGCTCGAGGGCAAGCGAGGTGATGGTTGCTTGATGGAATTCAAGGGCCGTGAAT